>NQII01007409.1:1022-13462 GCA_002778355.1 Clitarchus hookeri
TATATGTTTCTTTGCCTTTCTAATTTTGACATGGCTATTTGTCTTTATGCTATTATTTTCGTGACATTTTGCACGCAGCCATACCCACAAACCAGACATTGAAGTGTGGATGATGAACAAGTCTGTATGCATTGCTTGTCAAAATGCACTATCAGTTTGTTATTTTGGTCCCTTGAAAAACCATCCATACAGGTTACAATGTATTTCAGTTTGACTTACGTTTATATTTAAAAAAAATTATTGTGTTTTTCAGTTATAAATTGTTTTCCCACATGTTACTTAGAGATATTATATAATGTTTATTATATTTTACTAAAGATTTATTATATAAAGTACTTTGCATATGTTAATTTAATATATCAGTTTTGTATATTATTGTAAGACGCGTGCACACAAAGTTTCCCCAACATAGTTTGAACATAGAAAGTGTTCCCTTCATATTCATTATAAAAAATGTTCTATTATATTTACTATTTCATTTGTTAAAAATTTATTCTGCGACATGCATTTCTTTTGAATCTTCCTGTTCATAAACAAATATTTTATACCAACCCAAGTTTAGGTTAAATCATCAATTAGTCTACATTTTGATTTTTGAAAATAACTCTGTTTTGAGAGTAGATATTTTGCAAGTAACAATAACCTTGTCTCTTGCAAAACCTATGCATAAATAAAAAAAATACACCATTTTTGTTTTAAGCCTATTACTTGGCTGTCAACAGCAACAAAACATGTAAACAGCCTTACGCATGCGTACTGTTTTCTGAGTTCAGAACTAAGTATTTATAAAAATATAGACCAACATATTTTTTTTGTCTTATCTTGAACTTGCATTGTTTGTTATATTAGTCTAGTTACTTTTTGGACACTGCAAAATGAAATAAGTTAAAATTTCCTTTTCGGTTTTATATCCCATATTAAACTGGGAAATTTTACGTCTTCAGAAGCAGACGAGGGAAAATTATACTTTGGTTTTTAATACTTTATATACACGTTTATTTCATACATATTCTCGGCAAGGATATTATCATTGTAGTTCCCGTAGCTTAGCAGTCACTTCTTTTTGTCTCCTTTCAGGTCATAATGCATCCCAGTCTCANATTATCATTGTAGTTCCCGTAGCTTAGCAGTCACTTCTTTTTGTCTCCTTTCAGGTCATAATGCATCCCAGTCTCATTTGTATAATCTTCACATAGTCCCTAATCCCTCCTGTGGCGCCCCTAGTGCAGATTTGACCCATCTCTTGTTTCAGTGTTCCACTGGCGGCGATCAAAGTTTGTTGTATCCCGCCCTTCAACGGCTTTGTGTGAGGTTTCCTGTCTCTTACCCTTCGGTACTTTTTCATGGCCCTCAGGTAGTTTGTGACGTTCTCGCTCTGTTTTTACTTTAGCACGATGATATCTGATTTTGGGAGTTTGATGTCCTGTTAGTTGTCCAAGGTGACCGGCCCTCTCCTACCTTTCTTTCCCTCCGTGGTTGATGGACCTCTACCCACAAGAATAGTATTTGTGCTCCCGTCTGGTTTTGATCCTTGTTCGTTTTTCCGTTGGTTATTACAGCGTATTTGTCTTTGCTCCTATTTTTCTGTTTTGGCAGTGGGCTTTGCTGTTGGCCACATTACCACAAAAAAAAAGTAATAGTAATAAATAATTGTGTACACAACAGAAAAATGTGGAGGAACCTCGATACATGGTTTCCCTATCCACGTTATTTTATAAACGCCAGCCACCATNACACAACAGAAAAATGTGGAGGAACCTCGATACATGGTTTCCCTATCCACGTTATTTTATAAACGCCAGCCACCATAAGTCGTTTTTCATATATATTCTTAATGGATTTTGTATGCATGCATATATATATATTTTTTTTCGGTTTGTTGTTGAGGGCTGTTATCCTGTTATCCTTTAATTCTTTTTGTTTATATACCTATATAATTTAATATTCACTTTTTTGCAATTTTCTACCCTTCCAAATATTATAAATTGTAAAACAATATGCAAATTACACTTTTTNTTCTTGCATACTCACAAAATCACGCTCAAAGTGAAAGTAGAGCGGCCATTTGTTTACAAACCTTCGTTCCGTGTGCTGTTGGCGAGATGTGGTCCACACACGTGCCAGAGAAATGGTGCGATTATCTTGTTTAACCAATAATAATTCATTTACTGGTTTATTTTTTTTTTTACTAATATCCTCTCTTTATTATTTCTCGTTGTGCCGATTTCTTTCGTTTCTGATACCTGTATAAGAGATTACTCGTAGTGCGTTCTCACGTGTTTAATATTTTTTAAATTTATTTCAGGTTTGCTTAAAATTTTATTTATTGTATTTTACGTTATATGTTGCGGTAGTTTTTGTGTGCAGTCATGAGTTCTAGCAAGGTGAATAAAAGATAAGTCACCAACGCCAACAGGACATCATTAACCTCACCGAATCGTTGTATTCCCTAATTAGGCGAGGGGAAATGAAACCCTGCAACGTCGCGGAAAGAGCGGCAGAAATGTTGAAACGCTTCAGATCCACAGTTCTAAGGTATGTTAAAATATATGTAGTATTAACCATTGCGTTTGCAAGTTGTGTGTGCTAAGGTCAATTATGTTGGCCTACGAAATGTGTTTACAAGAACATAAAGAAAATTTGTTAATAACTTGATAACATCGTCGAACGTTGTCTACGTGTCTTTTTAACGTTTTATTTGGGTAATTATTAAGTTTAGGGGGCTTTTCTGTAAAAAAAATAACAATAATTTCACGGAAAATGGTATATTTCCACTCCACTAATGATGCAGAACACGAATATACGACGGGCATTAACGTCCGACTAATTTCGTAACATGTGCCCACCTAACCTAACAGAACCTATCCCCACGATGGGTGAATCACTATTTTACATTTTTAAACTAACCTAGGATTGTTGGGTTTTACACTAACCTAGGATTGTAGGGTTATATAGACTCAAATGTGAGTGTATGAATCACCTAACCAAAAGGTGGTATTACAATGTGTAATTAAAAATAAAAACTACTTTGTGTTGGAATTTGTGTACCCCTGCGAGGGATTCTTCATAAACAACCCAATATATACAGTGGAAATTTATTATAAAGACAACTGACAATGGTAAGGAAAATTGCCTCTATAGTGAGTTTGTTATAGTCAATTAATTTTATATAGGTTATGGAGAGATGGTGCATTTTAAGATTCTGAAGAAGGAGCTTGTTTTGTATTTATAAGTTACATTGCGGCATTAATTGCCATTGTTATACGTCACTAAATAGATTACAGTCGATATAACTGGAACTTCCCCTACTATTAAACATATCTGTATCACTTCACTAAACATGAGAGGACATCGTAATCGATGAAATCGCAGTCATAATCTTTTAAGAAAACAATTGTGTATTAATGCATTTCCCCAACACCACTGTTCTACAGCCATTGTCTTTTAGTTATTGTAAATTATCAGTGTCATATTTTTCACTTTCAGTGCTACATAGCCAACCTAATTTGCATAATTTAAAAAGGACCATAATTCAGTTACTGGGTCAACTACAGTTACTGATACCAAAAACATACAAGGGTTTGTTTACAAATGATGTGTGACAATGTGATATGCTCTGCCGTGTGTTAGTTTAGGTTAGTTTAATAGGTGGCAGGTATTGGTTACTATATAACCCTACAATCCTAGGTTAGTTAAAAAATGTAAAATAGTGATTCACTCATCGTGGGGTTAGGTTCTGTTAGGTTAGGTGGGCACATATTACGAAATTAGTCGGACGTTAATGCCCCTCGTATATTCGTGTTCTGCATCATTAGCAGAGTGGAAATATAAGATTTTCAATTAATTATTTTTATTTTTACAGGAAACCCTATAAACTTAATAATTACCAAAATAAAACTTTAAAAATACACGTAGACAACGTTCGACGATGTTATCAAGTTATTAACAAATTTTCTTTATGTTCTTGTAAACACATTTCGTGGGCCAACGTAATTGATCTTAACACACACAACTTGCAAACGCAATGGTTAATACTACAGATATTTTAACATACCTTAGCACTGTAGATCTGGAGAGTTTCAACATTTCTGCCGCTCTTTCCGCGACGTTGCAGGGTTTCATTTCCCCTCAGCTAATTAGTGAATACAACGATTCGGTGAGGTTAATGATGTCCTGTTGGCGTTGGTGACTTCTCTTTTATTCACCTTGCTAGAACTCATGACTGCACACAAAAACTACCGCAACATACAACGTAAAATACAGTAAATAAAATTTTAAGCAAACCTGAAATAAATTTGAAAAATATTAAACACGTTAGAACGCACTATGAGTAATCTCTTATACAGATTTCAAAAGCAAAAGGAATCTGTACGAGAAGGTTAGCACAAATTAAAGTCATACGTTATGAAAAATCAAATAATAAAGAGCTGATATTAGTATAAAAAAACCGATAAATGAAATATTAGGTTAAACAAGAATCGCACAAATTCTCTACAGTACGGCCATCCGGGGGCTTATGAGAGATTGGCGTTGCCATGTTAATGTTGTTGGATGGACTCCTTGAATGTTGACACATTTCATTGCAAAGTATTGTGTCTATAATATGTAATCAAAGTGAAAGTTTTTCTCCCCCACCCAATCCCCCAGTCAAAATCAAACCTATATATACACACACACACACACACACAGAGAGAGAGAGAGAGAGAGAGAGAGAGAGAGAGAGAGAGAGAGAGAGAGAGAGACAGACACGCACACGAAACATCTCATTTTTAATACTCACATTTTGGGTTTATATAATGAAATGTTTTTCGTTTGCATCACATATTCTTTTGTGTGAAATCCTCAAGATTAAAAACTTTACGCTTGTGGAATATCCATTAATAATATATACATTACTTTTATGATGGGTACGTGCATGTACGAACACATGTACTCACAAACAGTGGAATGTAAACATTGCCATGTGACTGCCACATGGCAATGTTTGTTTACCCTTTGGCAGAAGGATACGAAATGGGCTGGAAAGTAGATCTTTAGCAGGGCTTCAGAAAATCTTGAAGTTACCGTGAATACATTATATCCAGAATTATGTCCGGCAATGTCATAGCAGTTAATTTGTTTATCACACGCAGGAGTTCAAGGGCACCAAATGGAGCTGGATATGTGGAGTAAGGTAGTTTTTTAAAGTTTGTAAGTATCTAAATGTATAATGATTACTTTCTTGCAGATTTTGATATTTTAATATTTCAGTTTTCAGCAGTACAAGATTATGATATGTATATGTTTTATTCTATTGCTCAGTGTCTAATAGGCATACATTTTTTTTGGTAGTATCAGTACAAATGAGTTGAATAAACTTGTAAACTGTAGGCCACTATAAATTAATATATATATATTTTTTAATCCTTTGACTTCAATTTTCTTCGAAATTCCTTTGCACGATGTAAGCTTTGCTTCGACTTTGCTTCGCATTTAAAAAAAGACCTTCGCACATGCCTAATGATTTCACATTTAAATGTCTACAAGAACTATTCTAGAATTAATGACATGAGCAAACTGTTCCATTTATTTAGTAAACACATTTTACTGATGCTAGCAATAGCTATTGTTAACGTAACATAAAAATGTGTTATAAACAAACACAACCAACGTGAATGTCATTGCACCAGAATATTAAAATTTGTAAGGTAACACTAAACGACTTTAGCATGGATATAAATTTACATACAGTAATTAGAACAAGATTTGCCTTCAGAAATGGGAACGTAACTTATGCCAATAAAGTGTTGGCGATATCAGCTCATACTAATTAAATTGTTTAAGAAACTTAAATGACAGTATCGTGGTGTTGTATAAAATTAATGAAATGGTTATTTGAGTAGCCACTGCAAGTCCTGTAAACAGGTTTTTTGTTGACATAAAGTTAATAAAACTAAGTTAGTAATATATATCGCTAGTGTTAGTTGCGCACATAGTTGAAACTCACTGACCCCCCGTCATGAATCCCCATTACCCACAGTGAGAAAAATATGGTTTTCATTAAACTAATTAAGCCTGCACCAAAACTTTATTTTTGAAATCAATAATGAATACTGCATAACCTAGCATATTCTTTATTTTTGTTGAATGAACTTTGAGAGCAACTTTAAATGACTGTGAATGATCTGGAATTTGCTATGAGTAAGGCCCCCTGAAAGTGGTAAATAAAATTTCCAAATTTTGTCATAAAAAGCTGTTAAAAGTGGTACAAAAATTCACTTAAAAACATTAAAGCGGTAAATAAAAATTTTACTGTTCGTCATGAATGTGTGAAAATCCAGCGCAAAAAACTAAAAAAAACTATGAAATTGTGCCTTGTAGGTAATTAAACTGGAAATAATTCATATAAAAAAACCGGATTTTCACATTTCACGTTACTGGCTACTAAAAAATTATATATTAATTCACATTAAAAATATTATCTGATGATTACATTTTGACACAGCACTACAAAATGTAAAAGATACAGTACAGAAAAATATATATAAATTTTTGCACAAACATAGTTCACTACCGAAATAATTGTCAAATTGATAAAATGCAAATATATGTAGAGACAAAAAATTAAGACTTCTAACTTAAGAACACACACAATAATTCACCACCAAGTTTTGAAAAAGAAAATATCAAATCCTATCACAAAAATAAATACATCTTGTTCAAAATAGTGTAAATTTACATGCTAGCACCAAAGTATTTGGCAAGCATTAGCTCAATGTTGTTCGGTTTTAGACCTGTCTGCAAATCAGTTAAAATATTTCCATATGCAGAGAAAGCCCGCTCTCTGTCTGCATTTGATGTGGGAATCCACAGCTTGTGACACAAAAGTTGAATGTTGCTCACGCAGACCATGCAAAACATTGAGGGCATCAGTAGTTTGCCCTTCTTTCAAAATTCCTGAAACTTGCTGCTGAAAAGCAAGATAACCTTGCAGGAATTCTGTCTGTGTGAGTGTGTTCAGCAAAGGGAGACTTCCTACAGACGCATACAATTTTACATCAACGATGTTGTTTGTTATATTTCTGACACCAAAAAATTGTTTTGCAGTGTCTTTATCCTTACGACTGTATTTTGGAGTGACTCTTCAAACCCGCATTTTTTAGGTCGTTCTTGATTGCACACTGCTTAACCTGCAATAGCAGCAGAGGTTTTCTCTCTAAATATGCCTCTTCTAACCTAGCTCTGATAACGAGTATAATTTGTGACATAGGATGTACTGTGAGCCCTCAAGTTCCACAATGTTCTCAATAAGTGTAGTGCAGTGTTCTACTAAAAACCGTGCATAGCACTTCACTGTGTCACGCTGAGTGATGCTTAAGTTGCTGAAATAGTTTGTAGCACTACTCTCAGCTTCCGTTTGCTGAAAGAATTTGATCAGATCTTCAAGATATTCTGCAATGTACTCAACAGAATGAAACCAGGAGTTCCACCTGGTCGTCACTGGTACTGGGAACAGGGTGGCTTTCTTTTCCCCACCAGGAAACTTTTCCTTCAGGAAAGATACATATCCATGTTTTCTCTTACGAACATTAAGAAATGCTTGTTTGGCATTTTGAACACATGAATTCAATTGTAGCAGTGCAACACTCCTCTAACTAGCTACAATGTTAGGTTTGTGTGCCCAGCACTGACCATGAACCATGCTTTTGGAAAATATCACCCTCAGAGTCCATACATTTAGTCATGTAGCGTGCAGTCACTAACCACTGCTACAACATTTTCATGTTTAATTTCATGCTGTGCTACCACAGACAAAATTGCTCGTGAACACTCGTGCCATTAGCATTCTCCAGTTATTTTATGCCATCTACAAACACACGTTCACCAATGTCTGAAAGAACACGTATCAAAACAACAAATATGCAGCACACCCCATTCTGTTTGTGGTTTCATAACACATGATGCAAACTTTCTTGTTTTTTAAAGCCTCCTTTAATTGGGTGAAATGATCCTCTCTGATTTTTGGGACATAATTTTCCCTCAGGACCTGGGCCGTTGGAATATCTCCCGAACCTGAAATAAATGTGAAAAATTGGGTAGGCCTACTTCTTTGTTAATTTTTTAAACCTGTTAATTACATCAATTAACACAAGATTTTAAAGAAAATTGTGACAAATTGCTGTATTTTCTGGTTTGCATTTGTAATCAATATTTTATAGCAATAGAAAAATGAACCTACAAATTTGACATGTAGGCAGGCCTACATTGGAAACGTGATTTCAAAGTACTAAATAAAAATTTTCTGTTTGACATTTACGATAAGTTGACTTTATGGTAACCCATGAAGATAGATATTCTCTCATAAAATGGGAAGACCTAGTCTTTGCATCACTGTGCAAAAATATAAACAAAAAATACAGATGGAAGAAAACCCTGCATTTACATGCTTACCTGGTACATATCTTCGAAGCCATTTTTTCAAGCACTCGTCGTCTGCCTTTTCAATAGGTATGTTGGCTGCGAGCAACATTTTCGTGAAGTCTATTATAAACTCTTGTTTATTTTGTTTCGTTGTCAGACTTCTATCAATTGTGCTAACATATGTTGGTAGGTTGCTAGATGTATGAAAAATCAAATTGGTCGTATGAAAGTTGATTGAGAGGTGATAATATGTCACGTATGAAAGAGCGAGTTGTACAAATCTCAATGTATGAAAGTCAAGGACTGCCTGTACTGTGAAATTTACATAAAATATTTTGTGTTCATAGTGCATGAAAGCCACTTCACATATCTTGCAATTATTCACTAAATATCTCTTCTGTATCGTCTTCCATGGACGAGTCATAAAACCATCATGTTGATTTTCGCTTCTTCTGCTCCTATTTCCACGTCAGATTTCCCGGAAAGGGTTTTGTTGTATTGAGGCAATTTGTCTTCAATAGGATGTGCGAGTGTGACGTGTGTAACAGGTTGCAGTCCATCTTGGTGTGGTTCCCATCCAAAGTTTATAGATTGAAGCCAATTTTCAAGTTTTGTAATCGTATACTTATGAGTTTGCAAATTACATCATAGACAGTGTTGTCTAAATTAATTCTAGTTGAAAGGACACCTCGAAATATCATAATGTTACAACTTTTGCCTTAATGTGATCAGGCTTTGAAGTTTGCTTGCTGTGTTATGGTATGTGATTTTAATCATTAACAACTGCACTTTAATGAACATCTCATTGGATAGTACCTCTTTGACTCCAAGTTGCTGTTTATATCTGTAGATATGTCATATTATTTGGCTGAAGAATGTACTTCAATTGTTACCTTCATCGAGCCAAAGAAACCTTACGCTGTCTCACAACCAGTAAACATGTAAACTCCAAGAGCAGCACATGCTTTGTCTTATTCAGAGAACAATGAGTGACAGTTGTATAATTCAGCCTTCTTTTATATGTACATATCCTGCTTAGTTAGGTGACTGATGTGTGAAGTGATAACCCATACATCTGTCTGTTTAAAATCAAGAACAACTGAATGAGGATCGCCTAACTGTACTACTCGTAGGTGTTTTGAGTTGGGGATCGCATTTGTGCATTTAAGATCATAACAGAGAGATCCTTGGTGTAATACCAGTTAGCATTATGTTCATAGGATTGCCACTCATTCAGAAGGGATTGTTGCAGCCTCTGTTTATTTACATGCATCAAAATAAATTAATGCTATGCTCTCCCTGTAGGCATTTGCTGGTCAGCAACAGGGTAAATATTGGGAAAAACCTGTATAACTACATGTGACATTTTTGCTCATGATGATTGGTACTGTTAATCATTTCTTCATTGTAAATATAATTGACTAGGTGAAGCTCTTCTGATTTAGGATGGCGACTTGGTATGTACTTGTAGAGGTTTGAGGCATAACAACTCCCAAGTCTTGCATGCTGGTACCTTGTTCCATGCCAGTCCGACTTCTATGATGACATAGTAAATTGGTGGTGGCACCACGGATTAGAGAATAAATGTCTTGAACACAGATAAGTTCCTTGCTGCCAGTCAGGTTGTGTGCAGACGTTGATATGCTTACTTGTAGTGGTTCCTGTGATTAAAAGCATCCAACTGTCAGAATGGAAACTTACTACTAGTTGCAAACTTTTGCACTGTCTTCTTGCAACTTGGCTTGAGGATCTGCAAGCAAAACTATTTAAGTTGTCAACATCGTTAGGAGTACTGTCCTTTTTCAACTCTTCAATCTGGCAGGGTCATGGTAATCCAGGCATTTTTCAATGTTTACTGTGTAGAATTTTAGCAATCTTTTGTATCAAGTTGAGGTTCATGGCCCAACTATTCAGGGCAGTCTTGACGTGCTTATCCATGCTTAGCAAAGAAAGATTATTGGAGACTTGTTTTGTCTGTATCTCAAATGAAGCCCAATGTCCTTTCCAAGTGTGTTTCCAGTTTTTGGCAAAGTGAACATAGGCCGTGCTTGTCGTCGTAGGTGTTCCTAATTTCATTTCTTGTCGTAGTGTGTGTCTGAATTTGCTCGGATTCTTATAGTAAGTCCCTGAGCATGTAAACTTATTTGCGGTTGGCCAAGCACTCAACAGTATTAGCTATTAACGCAATCAATTGAATGCCTTGATTTGTTTTACTGTCACCCATTTTAGTCACTGCAGACTTTGTTCTTCTTGATATCACTTGCATTTTGGTAGTACATTGATCTACAGTATGTCTTTTAGCTATGCATTTTTGACATTGGATATCCAATGCAGCGGCTTTCAGTATTCCTCCATCATTCTCATAGAATGTAATTAGAGCTTGCAGTCTGTTCTTTGTGTGCTTATCTTAAACCTAGTTGACGACTTTTGAATAGAGTGGAGTGGAGTGATTCGGATGGCTCTTAGCATCGAGGTCTTGAGAGCCGTTGAGGGTGAAGTGAGGTGAGTATGGAGCAGTGCTGAAATGCAGGGGCGGGGGAAATGGGAGATCCTCGAGAAATCCAGCCGACCAGCGGCATTGTCCGGCACGATTCCCACGTGCAAAAATCTGGAGGCGGCCTGCCGCGAATTTAACTTGGTCCGCCTAGGTGGGAGATGAGTAGTCTGAACACTTCACCACTGCGGCCCCAACAACTTTCGAAAAGGTTTTCCAACCATCCAGCATTTCTAGTCCATAATGCTTCACTGGTGTTCTTCCACACCAAGGTTGTTGCGAATGGTTTTTCCTTCCAGGGTTTCCATGCAAATTGTGCAAGCTGAATCAGTTGCTTCATGTACGTGGGTCTTTTGTCTGGGGAATGGGCATTCCAGCAACTTCTCCCATTTTTACTTCAACAGATTTTCTATGAGCATCTTGCGCTTGTATTAGTTTATGAGCAACAATTTCAAGCTTGCAGAGTTTGTACATTTTCCCAGGCAAAGCATTAACTTGTAATTTTTCATAGATATCGTAATATTTAGTTTGTCCTCAATTTCTTCCTTTCTTTGGGTTATTCTGCAATTTTATTCCATGTGTTCTGGATTGGTTATTGTAGTTTATTCTTCTTGGTCATTGTTGATTGCTCAAATCTGATGCATTTATCTTCCGTATGAGTTTTAGTTTTCTTCTCCTAGTAGGTTCTCGTGGTGATGTAACCAACAAAGCTCATCTCTTTGCTGGTTTTGATGGTCTGGGAATATCCATTTTCCACCTTTCTGTTATTAAATTAGCATAAAAACTAAATAAACTGAACATACAATTAAATGCAATACAGCCATAACCACACGTAACATGTATAATAGTACATTGTGTAAAAATTCTCATGTAGGAAAGACTGGCGTAATTTTTTTTAAGGGTGGCCAGATGCCAAAAACTTTAAAAGTGGCTACCATGCTGAAATTCATCTTTAACATTTCAAGAAATGATTTCAGTCATAAAAAATCCATCTTAGTTTTCTCATTTGGACTAAAGGGGGTAAAGACAGAAATTTTTATCAGTAATCAACACAGCCAACATTTTGTAGGCACTAGAAATTATTCAATTCAGTATGACTTCTGGCAACCAAGTTTCTTTTCCAATTCATAATGGTAGTGTTTTGGTATACTGAATATTCGCACTGCCTTTTCCACTCGGTTTTGACTGATACCTATTCCTGCAGTCAATGTGTATGGCATCATGCGTGTATACTAATGTTTCTATTTACATTATTATAGAAAGTATCTTCCAGTATTAATACAGAGTACTCATAATTATTTTATTTTGTGTTACTCTACAACATAAGGAGGGATTAATTTTTTGAGTTGATTTAGGTAACCACGTAACCTAATATTTACTATGATTGTAATTGCTAATGAATAGCTCAAATAATTGGCTGTAGCTGCATATAATTGTTAATATAAAACCCAAAGGTTACAATTAATTTTTAAAATTAGTTCTTAAAATTGTCGTGTGACGGTTTAGGAATTTTAGAGTGACGCTGGCCCACAACCCCCCCCCCCCC
>NQII01007409.1:13834-93474 GCA_002778355.1 Clitarchus hookeri
CAAACCTTCAGAAACCAGGACATGTGTTTTGAAAGGCATTGTTCTGCGTTTCCACCCCCCTCACCTCCTCCCCCCACAATGCGACACATGCCG
The DNA here is from genome assembly GCA_002778355.1 of Clitarchus hookeri. Taxonomy (NCBI): domain Eukaryota; kingdom Metazoa; phylum Arthropoda; class Insecta; order Phasmatodea; family Phasmatidae; genus Clitarchus; species Clitarchus hookeri. The sequence goes on from NQII01007409.1 coordinate 13,928, forward strand.
ACAATTAAGACTGGAGGCTGGCAAGCATAAAAACCCCTTTCCGAGAGTAGTGGGGGAACAGTTGATTATTACCGCCCAGAGTAGGGGGTCAGTTGATTAGTACCGCGCCGAGAGGTTAGATGAGTAGTCCATCGAGCAGCCAGTCGAAGATCGCCAAGCAGAGAGTTAGGTCAGGGGTTCGGACCCCTGGCCATGTCAGTAGAACATCACCATAGTGAGACGGCAGCAACTGCGGCTTTGCCAAAGGCCGCCCATCGCCGGAGCTCACCCACCACAGCTGACATCATTCCAGCAAGAGATAAGTATTCAGTACGCTGTCAAGAGAAGCCCCCCTCCATCACGAAGTCGTTAGCAGTCAATCCGAGTAACCAAATTATTAGAGTACCACACCTCTCAAGTGCTGATGTATTTTATTTGTGAATATATCCGAGACAATATATTCGTCCTTCAAATTGAAACAGCCAAAGTCTACATTATTACAAACCCCTTAACCTTCAGGCATCATATAGTCTGTGCCTGGGGGCATTAACAACGACACTATAAGCCACTCTGTCTTCCACAGTGGCGGTAAAGGCGTCAATAGTAAAAATCTTAGTTTGTTGATAGGAATTGATGTCTCTTTGAAAGCAATATCATTAGAATTGAAACAAGCAAATACACACGTGCCTTACCTGGGACTCGAACCCAGAAGGTGTAGTGCCATAAGCAAGTGTGCAATCAACTACATTACGGAGGTTAGATTCGGAGCATTGACTTTTGATTTAATCAGTCTATTCTTTCGAATGTTAGTTTTTACTAAGCTAAAGTATTTACAGGGTCATCCATCATTTGAAAAATAAGTGACACCACTTAAAACACACAAGTTTACATTGTCTGCCATAGCGCTACTTCTATGAAGAATTTGGCGGAAATCGGTTGATTGGTCCCCGAGATATAGTGTAATGACGCAGTTATATTAATTATCGGGATACTTGGTTCCTTTTTCTTTCGTTTTGCAGGGTTTAGTAATATTTTATCAGGATTCAAAGTCTGGCCGTAATTATACGTATATTGGGCATACTTTTGCTTTTTCGGAAATCGTAGTTTTTGTTAGCGTCAGCATTAGTGGATAGAAACTTTCCAACTGCAGTCAACAGTTTTTGTTCTGGAAGGTTTGATTATCTTTTACTTACGATGCAGTTTGGTATGGCATGGGGAGTTCCGGCCCACGCCATGCCCTTATATGGTAACATTTTGGGCACCCTGTGACGAGGGGTGGGGGTAGGCACAGGCGACTTATACTCGGTGTGTCAACCGCCTGCGGATGGATAATGGTATACAGTAGACAACCAGCTCCCGAAGAGGACGCGTCTGGTGTGGCAAATATCCCCCACACCGGCAAACTTTATACTACTAAATTATTTCCGCCGTTGTGAGAGGTCGCTAGGTGAAGTTCCTCTTGTGATGCCAGTTTAAAAGACGTGAAGATTAATTCATAAAAATATTATGGTGCTGCTCTTTCTTTCTTTGTTTATTTAATTGTCTGTGAAACTGTTTGTGGCTCTGCATACTTGAAGAATATATGTGAACTGTTAATTTGAAATATAAATAAAAATACAGAGTAAATAAACCAAAACTTGACTGTATTTTTATGTTTAAATGGTGCTTTTTTAAAGGTTCATGTTTCTACTGATTGAGCTAACAGAGCTGTAATTTCCAGCCGTCATTTTAGACAGTGCAATGTTACAATGGTATATAAAACTTATTTCTTATTTGGTGATATCTAAATTATTTATGAAGCTGCCATTTTGAACATTGTTATCTGACCCACTTAAATCATGAAAAAGTTTACATGGCCTTCTATAGCATTTGTGGTGTGTACAATTGGTGGAAATTAGTTGAACTATTCCAGAATATTGCAAGATGTTCAATTTTTTTCAACTGGCACTATTTTGCAAATAGATTGAAAAAATTGTATCTCTGTGTACATAATTCATGCTTTTAATTAATACTGTAAGTGTACAAAATTTGGTGAATTTATGTTGAATTGTTTCATAGACAACATACTATACTAAATTACTTATATTAACATCATTAAAAAAAGGACTGCCATGCCTGAAACGTGTCAGTTTGCATACTATAATGTAGCACTACTTGCGCTTAACATTTATTGGGAACTGGTTTATTGGTCCTCGAGATATGGCATAAAACCTTCATATGTTTCATGTGATCTTCATAAATGAATATATTAGCACACTCAATGATTGTATACTGCTAGTATACAAAGTTAAGTTAAAATAGATTACATAGTTTCATAGATATAATACACAAAACTGAAATGATTTTATAGCTGCCATTATAAAAATGTCACACTAAAAAATACATATATTAGTATGACCTACCACAGTAAAACTTCTTCGCCAAATTTGGTAAGAATGGGTTGATTTTTTCCCAATATATGACATAAAAACTTTACTCTTTATTGTAGGGCTATCTTACAAGATGGCAGAGAAATGAGGGTTTGTACAGATAATTTTTGTGGTTGTAATAGATAGTGCCAGCATTCAAAGTCAAGTTGGAATGTGTTTCGTTAATAAAATATACTGAACTAAAAATACTTATATAGCCACCATTTTGAAAATGTGCCATATCTATTTAAAACATATGAGTTTACACCACCTGCTGCAGTACTATTTGTTTGCCAAATTTTGTAGAAATCTATCAATTGTTTTCAGGTATATTTCATACTAATTTTATTAATTTGTATGGTGCTATCTTACAAAATAGCAGACAAAGTATTCTTCGTATAGATACATTTAATAATTGTAATATCTACTGCCAGCATACATAAATTGGAATTGCAATGATACCTACATTGTAAGCTAAAATAGCAACATGTCTGTTATTTTGAAAATAAGTATTTGATGTACTTAAAACATGCAATTTTACATCAAGTGCCGCTGTATTACTTCTTTGCCAACTTTGATAGGAATTGGTCAATTTGTTTCCCGATATATGACATTAAAATTTAATTTATTGTTTAGTTCTATCTTACAAAATTGCAGACAAAATATGTTTTGTGAGATACTTTTGATAGTTATAATCTCTACTGCTGGCATACAAAGTTAAGTTGGACTTGATTACATTGTTTTTATGATATAATATTCTAAGCTAAAATAACTTTATGACCGCCATTTTGAAAATAAGTACCTAATAATGTTAAATCAATTACATTTATTTGGGCTACCAGTCTTACTTACATACCAAATTGGGTTAGAATTGGTTGAATAGTTTTCGAGGTATAATGTAAATTGCTATTTTTTGATTTGATGCTATCTTCTAAAATTGTTGACCAACAATAATGTTCACCTTGAAATTTAATGCTTGCACAGTGTTCTGCTGGCATACAAAGTTTGGTTTAAATTGGTTCAATGGTTCCCAAGATATGACATAATCCCAGTTTGAAAAAAAATGGCCACCATTTTGAAAATAAGTGCCCAGCATGGTCGAAAATTATAAAAGTTAGGCATCCTAACTAATTACCGATTTTGGTGAGATTTAGTTGACACGTTAGGGGGGACAGACAAATGTACACACACACAGAGGCGGGAAAGTGATCTCATAAGGGGGCTGTAAGTACCAAGAAGGAATTACAAATAAAATTGAGTAATTTGTAAACTTTTCGTCCTTGGAATTTGACACATTAGATTGGTTTTGACTTTAGATCATTACATGTGAGGTATATTCCAAAGTCATGTCACTGTTCCATTGTGTGTATAATTATTTAGGATATTTTTATATGAATTGTGTACTGTAGTGGTTATAATTATGTTTATTCTTGATTGTCAGGAATCTGCTGGACTGTGATGTGTTCTCAAAGTCTGACCCTATGTGTGTAACATACCTCAAGACATTTCACATGATCGATTGGCAAGAAATAAGCCGCACAGAAACTATTGATAACACCCTTAATCCAGACTTTGTCACCAAGGTAGGTCATGACACAGTATACATCTTTCATAATTAGTTTTGTGTTCATCCAAAATTATAGGATAAAAAAATGTATCGCCTATGGTTAATTGTTTCATAGCCAGCTCCAAATTAAGAGTACTGTTCCATCATTTGGAATTCTGTCTCATTTCACTTGATACATCAAAACTTGAAAAAGGAATGATTTTGTTAGGTACATTCAAAACCAGAAGTATAATAAATTACAAGAAGATACACTAGATGGTCAGTTTGGTCTTGATGTGGTAATAGCAACAATGATAGCCATAATATTGTAACAATGGTAATGGGAAACGACAATACAAGGAGGGGGTAGGAAAGGTACAGAGGAAGGATAGGGGAGGAAATTAAGAAAGGAACACTATAAAGAAAGAAGGGAAAGAGTTAAACAATAAAAATAAAAGGGGTATAGGTGCATTTACAACCAGGTTGATTTAACGAGCGCCCAGAGACAAAATGAATCAGACCTTTAGTATATTCTATTTGCGGTTTCTTCACTATTTTTTATCAAACCTTTGGAAAAACACCCCATTATAACGTGTTTGGTTGCTTGCTAAATGTTATATATCAAAAATACTTGTGTTGACACTAAAGTACCTTATTTTTTGTTCAATTTAACTTGTACATATTATATTTTAGTTATAATTTATGATATTTCATTTATAACTAATATGAATAAAGACAGAGGTAAAATGTGTGTGTGTTGGTAATGCCTAGTAAGAAATAGTTCTTATGCAAAATATTATTACACTGAATGTGCACGAAGGCGATGCGTTCGCTCTCTGGTGTCATTTTCTAAGCTTTGCTTGCATGAGGCAGAGGAATATCCTGGAAGTAGAACATTAGCAGGGCTTCAAAAAAGTTGGAAGTAACCGTGAATGGACTATATAATCTGAGTTACACTTATACTCCAAGGTTACTTCCAACTTTTCTGAAGCCCTGCTAAACTTATACTTCCAGGATATTCCTCCGCCTCGTGCAAGCAAAGCCTGACCAAGTCTGTCAAAACGACAATGCCTACTCTGTGTAATAATATTTTACATAACTATTTTTTACTAGGTATTGCCAACACACCTATTTTCTCCCTGTTCTTATTCATATTAATTATACATAATTATAAAATACTTGTGATTAATGACATATTTAGGAAACAACCAAAAATGTCAGATATGGGCTGATTTTTCAAAGATTTGATTCAAAATGTGTGAAGGAACCACAAATGTTTTCTGACAGTCTTGTAGCTGCAAAAATGCAAATGCAAAAGGACAAAATAGCTTACAGTGACATATGGCCTTGGGCCTCATTTTGCAACATTAGTGTGTAGAGATGCACAAAAAAGTCCAATTTATGATTTAACTATTGATAAAAGCCATCAGTTTTCCTGGAGCGTTCTACTGTTGTAGATTTTCTGGAGAAACTGATTGTTTGTATTGGTGAAGCTAAACTCGCCCTAGGAAATCTAGTCCAGCTTTCAACTGATGGACCTAATATAAATCTGACCTTAAAAGTTACATGTAAAGTTCTCTTGACACAGAAAAGGAAATTTTGGACATTGGTACGTGTTCATTATACATTGTCTATGGTGCTTACATAACTGCTCATACAAAGGTTGGTTTGGACATTAATGAATTCCTTAGAGAATAGTACAAACTATCCACCCCAGCATGCAGTTAACTCGCCCATTACTGGTTCCAGAATATTTCCAAAAAAGTTCTGTACTGTGTGAGTGGTGGACTGAAAACTCATCTGTAGCAAAAATGTGTTTAGAAATGATGCCTTTTCTGAAAAAATACTTGTGAGACAAAGTGCTTGAAAAACACCTCCAAACACTCAGAACTTTCACACAGTGAATAAGGCCATGAAGGATCAATTAGTGGAAGCTAAATTGCACTTCTCTGCAATAATTGCTGAAGAGTTGGAGGAATTCCTAACCAATTTCCAGAGAAATTACCCCTTGCTCCCATTCATTCACCAAGAGGTATTTCTTTTACACAAGAGCATAGGAAACAGAGTATTCAAAAAAATGTCATGGAAAAAATTTTTAGTGCATCACAGTTGAAGTGTTTGAATATGACAAGTGAGAGTGATGTAAGAACTCGTGATTCAGTTGAGATTGGTTTTGGTGCAACCTGCAGCCTAAAAAAAGTTCAAGTCAGACTGCAAACAATTTCTTTTACTCTTGTATGGCAAGCTTGATGAGAAAAGCCCTTTAAGAAAGAGAGTTTTTTTAGATTCTACATGATTGTCGCCTTCAGTAATGTGTAACGAATCACTAAGAATATCTATAGTAAACGTTGCTATCGAAGACCTGATATCACACCACCAGGTGTCACCTGCAGATGGAAACATTGTATTGAGAGAGTACACCAAGTTTTGTAAACATCCATATGTACTGAAAGCTGTGAAGTGTCACAATTGGAAAAAGGACAGACTTGATAAGTTTCTATTCCATTTGCTCAATTCAACAATGCAGGACAGTCGCAAACAGTTTTTCTTGGTTTTTAATTGACTTTGATGGCAATGCAGCAGTAGAGAGGAGTTTCTCCTTCAACAAAGACCTTCCATTCCAGGTAAGGCCAGCAATATTCTTTATTTAGTATGGAGGTCTTACACCTTAGGGTGAAGCAGTATTCACATACTGACTAATTTTTGTTTTTAGGGAGTGTTGTTTCTCTAGCTCAAAAAAGAGACAGATGATTGTAGATTTTTGCAATGCCTCATCAAAGATGAAAGATGACTTACGGAAGAAAAAAAATGAACAGGATGAAGCACTGAGTGCAAGGAAGAGAGCGTCCCACGCCATCAGGATGTTAAAAATATAATTAAAATTGCTGGAAGAAAAAATATATGAACACTGTTTTTAAGTGCATGTAAATAGCTTGATTTAGTGATGGTAAGTTATTGGCAGTAGAAAGTAGTAGTTAACGTGACAAAAAACACGGTCATGATTTTTCTTAGAATGTCCCCAAAAGTCACTAAAGAAGTCACAATGTTGTTAGAAGTGTTGGGGAGACATCCTGCTACTTACTTCCATCAGTAGATTGTAAATATAATTTTTACACCTGATATATTTTAGTTTACTTCATAACAGTGAACACCTGAATTTTCCTTATAGGAATTTTAACTTGATCTAATTCTAAAGAGTAAGTAAGGAATAGATGCAAAGTTTTGCACAGTATTTACCCCTTATTTACTGACATGACTTTTCAGTAGCTTCATTTTGTGGCATTTTGTGGCAGTCAGTTGATGTGGACAGCCTTCAGCTCCACCCGAGAGCCTTGATCACATCCGAAAGGCCCCATCACGCTTACATTATAATTGTTCCAGGAGAGGGAAATCTTTTTTTTTTTTTTTTCTCACTGTGTATATAATTATTTAAATTTTTATATTTTGAATTACGTACTGAAACTATACGATGGTGTCGTTAACAATTTTTGTTTTGTTAAATGACTTGGCTTTGCCTGTGTGCCTGCAACTTATTTCAGTTTGCGATGATGTGTACGTGTCTTTTAATATTGCTGCTGTTTTACCATTTATTTCAAATTGGTTACTTTCACGTTCGGTAAATCACTAATATGCAGGGAACAACCCAAAATGGGTAATGATTACTTTTTTAATGCAGTTCCTAACTCTCATTCATGATGGGAGGGAGTTGATATCTGCACCCAAGTTTTCATAGTTTTCACTTCATCATTCAATCATGCATTACCCAGAAAATCATGGAATAGTAATAGTAATAAACATCAGCTTCAACTACTCTTTCAAGTGTAGGTAAACCCTTCTCAAAGATTGAGTGAAGAGATTTGGGTGGCTCTTAACAGCAAGGCCTAAGAGCCAACCTTTTGAAAGAGATTTAGACTACAGGTCATATATTATTTTTATGAGGAATTACCTGCCGAATTTGGTCTGTAGAGTTGAATTCCACCCTGAACGGCACAGGACTTGATATTTCACACACATTTCCTTACAAAAGCCCTCCCAAGGAGGGTTATATCTTCACAAATTGTTTAACAATGTTTCTACTAAAGACAGTATAAGTAAAAGAAATGTATACAATTTTTATAAAAATAATGCTGTATTTCTTTGTTTTTCACTTGAAAGGAAATTGGTAAAAACACTTCAAACTTACACATTTTTAAAAATATTTTTAATTCTGGTATTTATTTTACTGGTGTCCCTTGGCAAGATCTTTTTATAACTCCAGAATAAAATTGGGCACTCTAATAACCTTCTCTCTGATCATATTTGGAGTTACAGTTTCAGGCAGCAAACAACTGTGATAAAACTGAGTGAATTCTGATAACATTTTCGTTTCCCACATGCAGTTATTCTTGGTATTTCTCTATTTGTGAATTCTGTGTGCATCGGACAACAAAATAATGTAAATCATTACTTGTAATATTTGAAGTCACTTGAAACTTGAATTTGATGGTGATGGAAATATGAATGCTTCAGAACTGAAATTCTCGCACTCATATGCTGACAGGAACTTTTCTTTTTTGCTGCAGTTTCTCAAAGGTTATGAACTACCGCAGAAGTTACACACTTTACTTCAATGGCATTCTACTTACGTGTAAGGCAATCAGGGCTGCACCTAGGATTCCATATTTGAAATGTAAAAATAAGTAGATTTATCATGCCGTTAATCCAGTCTCTTCCGAAAATCATCGGGCAGCAATGCGTTAATTTTGATGACCGTATTTAGTCACCGGCTCTCAAAAATAAGGTTCGTAAAGCAACTGGTTTATGAAATTTGTGAGTGACAGAGTGTTCCAGGTGGCAGACATCAGAATCACTAACTGTTAGCCTTACACCTCTCTTTTCATGCCGTATATCACAGCCAGCTGGCTTTATCGTTCCCTTCATAATGCTGTCTGTCCCTTTTGAAAAACCTTACTTGCAGTGACGTACTCTGCAGAGCACGTTGTCAGCATCTGGTTTAGCCAACTGTATCCTACATAGTTTTGTACAGGTTGATTTGCCACTTGGCAAACAAATTTACCTTTAGTTGCACTTTCTTGTCTGGCATTTTTTCCTATAGCCTCCTTGTGGTTTAATCTGGGGCTCTTAGCTGCCATTTTTTTAATGACTGTATAGCCATTATAAAACTTTTGGACATAAACTTTGAAAATTCCTTTGTTGTAATTAATTTTTTCCTTTAATTTGATGTTGAAACTCGTTTAATTAGTCAGTGGCTGTGGGAATCTGGAAATACTTGCGACACCGAGTTGAAGTAGCGGGACTAACGTCACAAAACAATGTGGAATATACTGCTTTTACTACTCCACCTTATTAGAATGTGTTGTAATTTTGGTTTTAAAATTAAATTACTTAGGGGGTGTGTACTCAGAGATAGGTTTGATAATCATTATATTAACTGCATAACAGATACAACTCACTTCAATTAGGGAAGGGTTGGTTTGGTTCTTTAATTCCAATTTATACCGGTTTTTGAGGTTTCACTCGGAACCGGTTTTAGGTTAACAACTACTCGGTTCTAATTTCTACACAGCAATGGCAAAACTCTGTCATTACAAAAATAGCTACCGTATTTACTCGCGTATAGCGCGCCGTTTTTTACTCTCTCATCTCTCTCTCTCTCTATCTCTCTCTCTCTCTCTCTCTCTCTCTCTCTCTCTCTCTCTCTCTCTCTCTCAGCAACACTGCTAGCCGATCGATACATTCCTCCAAGCCTTCTTTGTTTCTGTTTCTGTGTAGGAGGGGGGGTGAGAGGAAGAAGAGATGTTTTTTTAGAGGTGTCACATTCCACCACTGCAAAAAAAAGCCAGTAGGTCACTGCATAAAAGGCGCAAAGAAAAAAAGGAAGCCGGCGCCCAGTCACCATAAAAGCAAAAAGAGAAAAGTAATCCGACCACCCACCACAGTTGTTGACGTTCTTTTAACAACCATAGGTTACCATTATCCTACAGCACGCCACAATGTTTTGGCTTTTAGCGCCACAAGTTATTTATTTGAAGTATTTTCCAAACATATCACAATCACCACATGTTAATGTAAAAAAAGAATAAGTTGTTACATAAGTTGTTACATATTTACTAACCTTAAATAAATTTAATACAAGTTTATCTGTATACGTTAAAACTTATCTTCACACTTTGTTATTGTTCAATTATTCCATAGGTTAAATATAACATTTAATGAATTTTACCTGCATTGGTTTAAAAAAGTTGCAAGCAAAAGGCAAGTATTCAAAATAGAACCAAATACTGGAACCAATATTTAAAATGTAGAATCGGTACCAGAACCTGAACAAATTTTTTTGGTTATTCGATCTATGCCTAGTTACAATAAATATTAATTAAATCTGGGAATTTTGGACCAACCATTGAAGAGGATTCCTTGTGTTGTGGTTTAGGCTCGTGTCCCAATTACCAGTGATATGTTTGAGAATGTGATCTGGCTAGGGAGGCTTGATTGCGGGAACATAACATCCGCTTTGTTAACAAGTGGGATGTCCTCATCTCGCATGGTGGATGTTGGTGGAGAGAGTGTTTGTTTTGAATTATGAATTTGACATCTCAGTTCATCAAATTAATGACTGTTTGCAAAGGGAAGGGAACAGTGTGTACAATTGCTAGCAGATTACACATCCATATTCTGCTATTCTTTGGCCTCTAATCAGGATCCACATGTTACTTTTCACATACATAAAGCATGCACATTAAGAGTTTATACTACTGTGAAATATTTAGGACTGTACTGAATATGTCAATCAAAAACATGCTCTCTCTCTAAATGCGTCATCAAGCACACAATTTTGATAATGACTTTGGAAGAAAATAGTACTCGGAAGTAAATGTTGTAATTTAAAATTGTAATTATTTTTTGTTTGTCAATTATGTCAATTATGACAGAGCAAGTGGACACATACAAACAGTAAACGTTTCCAGTCAATGGCTAGCGATGTTTATGTTTCCAGTTTCTAGTCCTGTGAACGCTGTTGTGCGTGTGCTTTTTTACACTTTCAACACTTTTGTAGTGTGTAAATAATATTTGTTTGTTTGCCTATATCATAAATTCAATGAGTGTAAGGTTAACTTCTGCCAGAGAGAGAGAGAGTGAGTGAGTGTACAGATTGCTGCATCTGTACAAATACGAACAGCGGCGTATTTGTACAGATTGCTGCATCTGTACAAATACGAACAGCGATCACGTTTTGTTTTTTCATTGAAGGTACAATAATTTGAATGTTGTTTCTATACGAGCAAAATTTTCCACTGCTCCATCAAAACAATATGCAACTCAAAATGCCACATACTCGTAAAAATATCAAAACAATGCTTTCTTAAGAAAGACGTTAAACTAAAGCCCCCACCCCCTCACTGTTTCCTTTTTGCCTTCAAAATAAAATAAACAGAACCCCAACAAACTTTAACTTTGCAATTGCAAAATAAAACAGGTTGGAATGTCAACCTAGCTATAATATCCTACATTCATTACTGGACATCAGTCTTTCAGTGCCTGCCATGACAGGGAACACGAGGAAAGAGGAAAATGCAAGTGCGCATTGAACACTTATTTGTTTACAAACATATTTTTATTCAGTGACAAAGCAGCTGTGGTGGAATTATACATTGTGGTTGTACTACTTTTCTAGAACTTTCAAAATTTACCCCACTGACATGTAATGGACTATAGTGGTCTAAGTTATTGTAGTTTTGTTAAATGCCCTATATTTTTTGTGACTTTTATTTGGTGTATGCCATTTAGGCTTCTAATGTTGTTGTGTGCAATAAGTAAATAATTAAATAAATCGACAAATAAAAAAAATGGGTGCGTGTACTTATGTACACGCGTTAGAAGTTGTACTTCTTTGACGTGACTGAAATAACATTTGATACACGCGTCACCTCAAATGCTGGATGCTAAGTAACAGCATGTATTATCTGCTTGATTGCAATGTTCAACGTCAAATTTTGTTACACTGTGCGCTCGCAACTTCCGTTACACACTAAACTTTTACCCTCAACGTGCCAAAAGAAGTATAACTTCAATAAGTAATTATTTAAATAAATAAGTAAGTAATAAACGGTTAAGTAAAATAATTATATCCTTAATAATAAACGGATGAATGAATAAGTGAATAAATAAATCCTAATCCTAACTCCTAACTATCATATAAATGCGAAAGTGTGTTTGTTTGTCCTTCTTTCACGTCGCAACGAATCAACGTGATTTTTTTGCACACAGATAGTATGAGGGCTGCAAAATGACATAGGCTACTTTTTATCCCGAGAGAATATCTCATTCCCTCGGGGAAATTATTATTGGAAAATTAAAAAGTATACAAACTGAATAACAATGCAACGTCGCAACCTAGCAACAGATTGATGTAATTACTTGCGCTGAAATAGTGGGAGGGCTGAAAGGTGATATTGGCTACTTTTTATCGCGAGAAATATCTATCTATAACAGAGAAATACTAATAAGCGTGTTTAACATTAAATTTCTCAATAAATAAATACGTAAAATTCAAGCTGTTGTTTCCCCACGCAGCATATAATTGCCTCCTATACTTTGAGAGATATCACAAGTTTTGTGAAAAAGTAATTTTTCGCGAGTCGGTTGACCATACACGGACGTGGTGAGCCATTTGTTNNGGGGGGGGGGGGCTATACAATAATAATGTATTTCAGGCGAGCGGAGAGTTTTGTATATGCAATGCCAGAAAAATAAACAGTGTTTATAGTCACAATTAAAATTAATATACTCTCACCAATAGATAAGTGATATATACTGGTGTATCTAAATTTTACCAACAAACTTCGGCTGCATGTTAATCATGAAAAAATATATATATAAACACTGGAGATCCAAAAAAACTGGTACAGGCGTGCGTATGCAAATAACAGAGGTATGGAACCAATCAGAGTAACGCGATGCGGTCGGCAGCGCCTATGTAAGACAACAAGCGTCTGGCAAAGTTGCTAGATAGGTTACTGCTGCTACAATGGCAGGTTATCAAGATTTAAGTGAGTTTGAACGTGGTGTTATAGTCGGCGCACGAGAAATGGGACATAGCATCTATGAGGTAGCGATAACATTTGGATGTTCGCGTACGACCATTTCACGAGTGTACCATGAATGTCGGGAATACGGTAAATCATAAAATCTTCGACATCGCTACGGCCGGAAAAAGATCGTGAAAAAACGAGACAAACAACGACTGACGAGAATCATTGAACGTGACAGACGTGCAACCCTTTCTCAAATTGGCGCAGATTTCAATGCTGGGCCATCAATAAGTGCCAGCGTGCGAACTATTCAACGGACCATCATTGATATGGGCTTTTGGAGCCGAAGGCCCACTCGTGTACCGTTGTTGACTGCACGACGCAAAGCTTTATGCCTCACCTGGGCCCGCCAACACCGCCATTGGACTGTTGATGACTGGAAACACGTTGCCTGGTCTGACGAGTCTCGTTTCCAATTGTATCAGGCGGATGGACGTGTACGGGTATGGAGACATCCTCATGAATCCATGGACCCTGCATGTCAACAGGGGACTGTTCAAGCTGGTGGAGGCTCTGTCATGGTATGGGGCGTGTGCAGTTGGCGTGAAATGGGACCCCTGATACGTCTAGATACGACTCTGACAGGTGGCAGATACGTAAGCCTCCTGTCCGATCACCTGCACCCATTCATGTACATTGTGCATTCCGACGAACGTGGACAATTCCAGCAGGACAATGCGACACCCCACACGTCGAGAGTTGCTACCGAGTGGCTCCAGGAACACTCTTCTGACGTTAGACACTTCCATTGGCCACCTAAATCACCAGACATGAACATACTTGAGCATATCTGGGATGCCTTTCAACGTGCTGTTCAGAAGAGATCTCCACCGCCTCGCACTCCTATGGATTTGTGGACTGCCCGCAGGATTCATGGTGTGAATTTCCTCCTGCATACCTTCAGACATTAGTCGAGTCCATGCCACGTCATCTTGCGGCCCTCTGCGTGCTCGCAGGGGCCCTACATGATATTAGGCAGGTGTACCAGTTTTTTTGGCTCTTCAGTGTATATGTGTGTGTATATATACACACACACATACGACCTATGGTCTAAAGTTAATACTAAGGGTGGTAAACATCTTTGAAGTTGGACCTGAAACACTTGTTTATTGCAAATATTGGAGATAACATTTGAGATTGAACACAAATAGTCTGGATAACAAATAACTGAACTAAGATCTTCAAACACCACGTCACATGTCGCTGTCACCACATTATTTCATGTAAATAATCACTATTTCTACCCCTATTTCGAACTAACTTCCATGTCGCTGTAGCGAATTTGGTATTTAAAACATGGATTATAAATCCCCATGTCACAATTAACAAAAATGTCACCTTGTGTAAATACCCTAAGCCTCACAGTTTTCTAGTACTCCCTAATTCATGCTTTACTTTCAAAATATTATTTACCAATACCTGGCAGGTGGGGATGCACAATACCCGTTATAACACTGTTGCAGCATTTAAATGAAGGGGAAGATTCTAGAGAGAGGTACATTACATTGGTACTGTAATAAACTTTTTCTTCAGTTACAACTTCAGAAATGTATACCTCCCTTAGAATTCATTTTAGAACATAGGTCATGTGTATTATATATTTTCAACTTCTTTTTTCATTATTAAACCGCAGCAGAAATTAGTTTCCTAGAATTTGGATACAACGTGAATATATAAAATGTATTAATGTACATATTATAAAGTTTTGTTTGTCCATAGATACACCTTCTTTACCACTTTGAAGAGCAACAGTTGTTGAGGTTTGCAGTCTACGATGTTGACACCAATGACCCAAACCTTGACAAACAAGACTTTTTGGGCTATTGTGAAACAACTCTTGGACAGGTATGACTTTCCTAATTCATAAACATACATGATGTTGTTAACATTTGTCTTCTCTAGTGAGTTAAAATATTGCATTTTTGTTGTGTATCAGATTGTTTCATCCGGGAAATTAACTCTCCCATTGGTGGGAATGCCCTGTAATAAAGGGGAGTTGATCGCAAGTGTAGAGGAACTATCTGCTTGTAAAGATGAAGTGACACTCCAGTTCTGTGGCAGAGGCTTGGATCGCATGGATTGGTTCGGCAGGTGTGGCATTATTTGGCAAGTTTCTCTCTCTCTCTCTTTTTTTTTGTACTTATTAATGTAGTTACTGTAAACTATTAAAATTCTTCAATAATTTCTAATTATTAAAAAATTTAATTTGTTTTTATCAAGCTATTTTGCATGTATATAGAAAATTGTCATAGGTTTGTACTATGTGTAGTGCATGTCTACAATTTGTATTATGAATTGATATTACTTTTAAAATTAAACATATCTCTATATTGAATATAAAAAATTAAATAATATAGCGAGTTTGATTAATTTTTGTGTATGTTTTGCATGTAATACAAAATTGGTACCTAATTGACATTTAAGTATTCTTGTGTGTATTGTGTGGTGAATTGCTGAATTCAGTTTAACTGGAATGTGCAGTGTGATCAAACAAATTGTGATTTAGCACTAAAGAATGTGAAGAGTTTGTCCTTTGCTGGCTGTATGTGATTGCTAATTAGTTCCTAATTAATGTTCCTTGGAATAATCCCAAACCTACAAAATATTCAAAGTTAGCTACTAGTTGAAAGTACAAAGTAAAGGCAAATTGTCAATATGTAGGATTGTGCAATAAAACACTGCAACTGGGAAGGTATTACATAATTGTGTATATGCAAAGTAATCTGATCCAAGTCTTGCAGACCATCAATTTTAGAGAATTGTGATGGAATTACTGTCCGAGTTACACATTGCAGTCTTCTTATTGTAAGAAATATATAAGCTAATTTTAGCAAGGCTCTGTTAAGCTTTCAGTATGGTTGTTACAGAATATGGTGAATAACAGTGTAGCCATAAACATTTTATAACAAACTGATCTGATCTGGTAAAGTCTTACTATCTCCTTTTTATTTATTTTATGTGACCAGGAAAAAACATCTCTGTCGTAGACTTTGGTGCGGACTTCTGGCTCAGAAGTCAGATACTGGTATGTGACTTTGCTCGCTTTCATGAAATTACTGCTCCAGGCAAAGCAGAAACAAGTTTCTTTCTTGAATGGGCTGCAAAAGAGCTTTTCCCAAATGTTTCATAAATAGATCTCTAAATTCTTACTGGGGTGTGTGTGTTTTTTTTTTTGCACATACAATTTCTGCAAGTAAAAGTACTCTGTACATCATTAAACTGTATTGAATCTGTTTGCGATAGGGTGTGGTAATATAAATATGAATATGAATCACATGTAAAGTGAGTTAATCTGTATTATAATCAACAATTTAACTCTTAAGAAGTATTAACTTTGCATACCAGGATGTACATACATGAAGACTAATCACTGCATTCAATAATAACTAATATCTATGAAATCATCTAAAACTTTTAAAATACTGTGTATTAAAATTGGTTGCTTAATTTAAAAATATTTTCATAGGGTGTTTACTATTATTTCAGTATTTTCGAAAGCTCTGTTTGGTTAAGGTCTACTTTCCTGCCCATTTTGTATTTTTTGCAGTGTGTAAAATTAACATTGGTATGTTCCCCCTCACTGTATGCAGGTATTGATGGACTATGATTGTAATTGTTACAAATTAAAATACAATACTAAAATGCAGATTATTACTTTTATCTGCATGAAACTGAAACTAAATTATTTGCAGTATTTACCTGTCTACCACCTGCCCCCATGTAAGGCCAGCAATCCAGATTATGAATATAATCCTAGGAAAATAATATTTTTACATATTAAGTTCTAAAAACTTGTATTTCAGTTGACAGTTATGTTGCACAAGCTATACATATGTTACAAAATTAAACATGGCACAAACTTTACCATATTTACTCAGATTTTTTAAAAAAATTTAGCATATCGGAAAAAGACTAAGCGTTTTATTTGTGATGTAGGTAATTTTCTCACCCAGCAACCTGCACTGCTGCCTGTTAGGCAATCAATAACATCAGTGGGAACTGTCTATTAATGGGTGCAGTCTGAGCGAGACACAAACAGCCAAGATACTTAAACATGAAAGACTACTTACTTTATGGTGCATCACACTAGAGGTGAGCCAATATGGTTTCTGAGCCTTTTCCGATATTGCCGAAACAAACTTACCGATATTCTTCTGAAGTGCTGTCGAGCAAAATCATGAATATCAACTAGTCTGTTACATAATTCGCTGGCATAATCAGGGGCTGTAGCTTCCTCTTCTGTTTGTTGGCCAAACAGTAGGTCACTTGGAAGGCATAGTTCTCTTGAAAACAGCATCCTTGACGGTGTTGCGTTTGTTGACTCGTGAGGTGCCGAGCAGTAAGCAAGGAGAAACAATGGTGCCTTTGAATCCCAATCCTTTTGGTTGTCTGCCACGAAGATTGACAGGTACTGCTCAAGAGTGCGGTTAAGCCTCTCGACCATTCCATCCGACTGAGGGCGTAAGGCTGTAGTCCTAGTCTCTCTCATCTCCAAAATCCTTGTTACCTCCTGGAACACCACAGCCTCGAAGTTTCTTCCCTGATCGGAATGGAGTTCTAGTGGCACCCCATACCTAGAGAAGATGTGTTCTACGAGTGCCCCAGCCACAGTACGTGCTTCCTGGTTAGGGAGGGGAATTACGTCAGGCACGGTAATCTGGGGCCACCAGTAGATACAGATTAGCCCTCTGTGTGACAGGCGAGGGATCCAAAATATCTACTGCCATTCTCTCGAATGGGGCTCCAACATTGTATTTCTGGATGTGACCTTGGGTCCTTCCTCGCAGTGCAGGTGTCGCACATTCGGAACACTTCTCAACATCATCTCCACAATGATACCAGTAGAATTTCAGTCCAACTTTGTCAAGGGTCTTATTAACACCAAAGTACCCACTGGATGCCGCATTATGCAGTTCCTTACAGACTTCAGGAACCCTGCATTCTCGGAGGACCAACCGCAACCGTGTGAGTTTTCCATAATTACTTTCCCAGTTTCTGTAAAGTATTCCATTAGAGGGAATTCCATTGAGCCCAGTATGCTGCGCTCAGGCTAGATATCTCTTCCCACTTTAGTAATGGCTGCAAACTGGGATCATCCAGCTGATCTTTCCTAATACCTTCATCACTCCAAGTTGGCGTCCCATCATATGGTAGAGAACCTTCAATTCTTTTCCTCTGTACCTTCAGTGGTTCGCTACTCTTGTCTTCATGGCATTCACAATGAAGACAGAATGGCTCTCATGGCTTTCTAGAAAGTGCATCTGCATTGCTGTGAAGGTGTTCAGATCTGTGCTGTATTTCAAAGTCATATTCTTGAAGATACTGTATCTCCAAGGCTATTTGAACTTCGGGGTTATTGAAATTTAGTAGCCAGCGTAATAAAGCATGGTCAGTTCTTAGAGTAAAATGTCTGCCATAAAGGTAGGGGTGGAAGTGTGAAATTGCCTTCACCATGGCCAGAAGTTCACTGCATGTAACACAGTAATTTCTCTCACACTTACGCAATACCTTACTTAAGTATTCTAGTGGTCTTTCCTTCCCATCTTGAACGTGAGATATTACAGCTCCAATGCCTACATCACTAGCATCAGTGGCCAAAATGAATACGCCCTCACTTTTCGGGAAACCCAGGACTAGGTTGAGATATCAGAATTTTCTTTAGTTTGCTAAAAGTATTTTCGCACTTAGTGGTCCAATAAAACCTCCTGTTTGCCTCAGTCAGTGGCTTGGCGATCGTGGTGAACCCAGGTACAAATTGATGGTTATAGGCGCATAATCCCAGAAAATTGTGACTTCAGTTTTGTCAGTTGGTGTCTGCCAATTTCTTATTGCTTTGGTCTTCTCGGGGTCTGTTTTGATTCCATGGGTCGACAATACATCTCCTAAGAAATGTTTTTTTTTTTTTTTTTTGGAACAGATGGTACTTCTTAGGAACCAGTTCCAAGTTGGTTGCGGCCACTTTCTGGGATACAGAGTCTAAGCGTGATAGGTACTCTTAAAATGTCCTTCCTATCACTGCAATATGGTCTCGGTAAACCTGACAGATATCTAAAGGTAACTCTTTTTTTTCATCAGGCTTTCGAAGGTGGCAGGGACATTACATAGCCCAAAAGGCATAACATTGAACTGCAAGGTTCCTTTCTCTTGGACATAAAATGCAGTCTTCTTTTGATCCTCTGGGGCCATCTCGCACTGCCAGTAACCACTCTTCATGTCCAAAGTAGAAAACCATTGTGAACTTGCTAGGCTTTGTAATGTTTTATCTGTCTTTGGGAGCATACTATTTCTTAAAACTTCAAAGGGTTTTTCTTTGTCACATTATTAAGATGGCGATAATCCACACAAAACCTCAGCGACTCATCTTTCTTCTTAAAAAGTACAATGGGTGATGACCGTGTGCTAACTGATGGTTCTATCACATCTAACTCTCTCATTTCCTTCAGAAATCCCTCAACTGCATCATACAAAGCTAGTGGCAGTTGTCTTGGTGGCTGCTTTATAGGCCTGGCATCTCCTGTATCAATGTGGTGACAGGTCACATTAGTCCTTCCAAGGTCATTCGGTCCACACGAGAAGGCATCCCTATTTCTCTGCTGTAATTCAGAGAGAGCCTTTTCCTGATGCCAGGTAAGATTTTCTTTTGTTCATACTAGCAATTTATCCAGTACTGGTAGAGGACGTTCTATTTGTTATACTCTATAATATTCTGGAACATTTGAAAGTATCTGTATGACCTGCTTGCAAACACCTATCATGGCCCCCTCCTCAAGAAAACTGTCAGAATTAGAAGAGATCAAAGTTATTCCTGCAACGACATTATCTGGCATGATGCCAACCCTCTCCACTGGCTCAGTTAGACCCAAACGCCTGGTAAACTTTCCTTGACATCTGCCTGAAATGACAATTTCACTAGAAGCGGGCAGCACAGTGGGTTGACCACATACTACTGAGCAGCTGATTGGGCAGGACAAATCATGTCGTGTTGACACCACCAACCCTATACTGCCTACCCATAACACACCAAGTCTAGTATCGATACAGCACCCCAGCCTACATAGTACATCAAGCACCAAAAGATATTAGTAGTTAGAAATACGGTATTGTAAAACAGGGGGTCATTTTTTTTCCTCTGAATTTTCCTTTTTTCCCTCAAAAACAGCAAAATTTGCCAGAATTTCCCTCAAAAAATATGTCATGCACAATCCGGCTGACAGTGCTCATACCTCAACAATGTGGCTAAGTGACTCCTTTTTTGGCAAGGGTGGGATTGAGGGATTTCATGCTCTATCATTCCAGCATTGGCCGTCTTGTTCCCTACTTCATGCTCTTGCATTTCAAGATAGGGGGTATTCTCGAGTCTTCTCGATTTCCAATACCTTGTTCATGCTCTTACATTCCGATTTTATTTTCTCACTCTCTCTCAAATTGACTAAGCAAGAGACTCAAAAAGGGTTTCGGCCCCGTTTGACTATGCGAGGCTCTCATTGCGTACTTATAACTATAGTTAGCTATAATTTCCGATCCGTTTAAAATGCAGTCACCATATTCATAACGTAGACATCACCTCCGACGAGGAAAATAATTGCAAGGTCATTTATGTCTTATGTGAACTTATAAGCATAGTTGGCTGTAATTTTCGAACTGTTTAAGATACATTTACCAAATTCGTAACATAGACATCACCTGAGACAAGGAAAATGACCGCAGGGTCAAATATGACCTAAGCGCACTTATAAGCATATTAGGATGTAATTTCTGAACCATTTAAGAGATGCAATCATCAAATTCCAAACATAGGCATCACCCCGACAACAAAAAAAGGTCACAAGTGTCCAGTACGTCCAAAGCACACTTATAATAATTATATCAGTATTGATATCACACCAAGAAGTTTAGTAAAAAAACTAGAGTGTACATGAGTATGAGAGAGAACGAATTATCACAAGTACCAACCGCAAAAAATAATACAGTATAATTGCGATACGCATTATACGACTTGTAAAGACGGTTTTCCTTTGCTTGTCACCAAACCACTTACATGTAAACCATTAGTCGTACAAGAAAGATGTCGCTACTACACGTCGATGCAAACTGATATAAAAATAATTATAAAACAAATAGTTATAAACATTTAACATCCTATGTATATTGCGCATGCATCGTGCGCTGTACATCATGTTAGTCAAGAAAAATACTTAAGCGAAGCCGATAAGTACGGGTGCGATAAGGCAGCACTGCTACACACTAATGCAAATAGATATAAAAACAAAATGTAAAAGGAAAATAGTTATAAGCACTTACCAACCAACACAATTACTTATTACACAAGCGTCGAGTGCTGTACACAGTTTGTTAAACGATGTTATACAATACCAGACCGTCCTGGCCAGAACAACAGAATAGCAAACGACTTCCGTACAAACCGACTGAAACGAAACCCTCGCATTTAGTGAACAACTAACACTCACAACACTAGCAGAGGAACACATCCGACCCGACCGATTTCGCACTATCAACTAACATCATGAGAATCTGTAGGGCCTTCTCCAGCCAGCCGATGGCCAGCGCGAACACCATGCAGGACTCGACAAGCAAAGTGATAACACAGAACACTAGCCAAGAGAGAGTTGTATCAGGCTCCAGAGTGACAGACCAGCAGTCACACATGTACTTTTCTTTAAGAGAGGAATTCAGTTATACGGTACAAATTAACAATTTATCATGTTTTAAACACATATATATATATATATATATATATATATATATATAATGTACTTATTTTAGCACAACCATAAGCACATACGAAACAACACACATTTAAACCATTAATTGCGCAAGAGAGAGAGAGACGACACTACTACGCACTGAGACAAACAAATTTAAAAGAAATTGATTATAAAAGTAAATAGTTATTCTAATTTACCGACAAATACATATTTGTAAGCATCGTGCCCTGTATGTTATGATAGGCGAAATTTCCGCTGTGAAGTATGGGAACGATAATATTAACACTGATGCAAACTGATGTAAAAAAATATAATGAAAAGGAAAATAGTTATAAGCACTTACCAATCATCCCAATCACATATTACAGATGCAAGTTCTTTTACGAGAGCAATTCAGTTATGCAGTGCAAGTTGACAATTTAGTTTGCTTGAATGCATGAAGCATGACTATTTAAAATATTGCTTCGAATAAACTGGTGTTGGTAGAGGATATCGCTTCCGCTTAGCCTATTCACTTTTATGTCTGTAAAAGCAGTTTGGACCACCACGTATCACTCAGAACTTCATTCTCTCGTCGTCAAGAAGACATTGTGAAAACGATAGGACATTGTTATAGTGGTCAGATCATTTTATTAGCTATCACTACAAACAGAAAGATTAAATCACTTGTTGAATAGCAACTGAGTCGGTCAGCCTATACTAAAACCATTGCAACCATGGCTTTGACCTTGGAGGATGTCATGTTACCTTGACCTTAACCAGACCTTTGGAAGACTTAATGCTGAATTAATGTTACAGACTACATAAAAAACTTGCATCCCACTGACGAAAAATGAAGATTTGTACATGTATATCATATGAAATTGTTGAACTCGTCTTTGTCGTTATTCAAATTACGAAGAGTGAACATAGTCTTGAGCGAAGATGGAAAATAGGCCATAAAGTAATTTGTGCTGTTTCTGCAAAAAGCTATTTTCTAATAGTTGCAATGCCCGTCGACATGAACAGAGCAAATGTTCAAAGAAACCGACCTCCAGAATACTAGCATGTGATATGTGTGGTGCAGCATTTGGTAGATGTGATAATCTAAACAGATATATTGGTACATGTAAGGTAAAGTACCTTTGCTTGGCATGAGACAGCGTGCACTGATGCAAGACAATGCTATTACTGACCTTCCTGGCGATTCCTCGTGCAAACTAATGATGTTTTGAGCACCCATAACATTATTCAGGCCTGCAAAACAGTGTGTGAAGAGGGAAATACGAGTGTTGCAGACATTTACTTTGAAGAACGCGAGCCATACAGATCATCAGAAGCTGCTAACTACAAACGTGCTCTGTTATCGTGCGAGGTGAAAAATGAACAAGTTACAACTAACCAGGACAATGTGACCTCCAAGTCTACTGCTCACAATGTGAAATATGTATATTCTACTGATGATGATGAAGTGTCGAGGCATAAACATATTGGTGAAGATAAGAGCTACTTGAAGTTGGGAAAGAAGAAACGCAGATTCGAACTTAGTACTGTGGCCCAGAGGTACGTCGCAAACGGAAGAACATACATGCTGACTTGTACCATGAACCATCTGCGAAGAGTGGCGCGAAGTCTATCTATCTATTTTCTGAAGACCCCAATGATAGACTATGGATGTTGGTTCCTGCTGCTATTTCATTATAAATGTCTGGCAGGTTGCAAGTGAATGTCTTGCTACAAAACTTCCAACTCGCTTCCCTGGCTACGTCTGTTCAGACTATCACTGCAGGCCAACATACAATGATGATGCAGTCACAGAAGGTAAGTCTTCAACCAATGATTTCATCCTTATACTGTGACAGTGTAGATGTGTCAAGACGCAACTGTATGTTTTTATACGTTTATCACGGCGTGATGACTCGTGTTGTCCATCTCGAGTTGTCATAGTGTAACCTGCTTGTTACCTAATTATAAATTTCGGACACGCTGCAAGTATTTGAGATGAACATACATTGAGTACGGTCATGTACAAAAATATTTTGTTGGAGATATAGTTCATTGTGATTTTTGCATGATGAGCTCATTACTTGCATCTCATAACTGCATCTCATGTTGTATTTTGACCTGTGAGATAATCGGACTCTCTATGGGATTTGAACCTGCGATACCTTATATTCAAGGATGATGCACTGTCTCCAGTGCCATCAGGGTACACAATAGGATGTTAAATGCTTGTAACTATTTGTTTTATAATTATTTTTATATCCGTTTGCATCGGCGTGTAGCAGCGACGTCTTTCTTGCGCGACTATTGGTTTACATGTATGTTGTTTGGTGACAAGCAAAGAAAAACCGTCTTAACAAGTCTTAACAAGTCTTATAACGCGCATCACAATTTTGTTGTGTTCATTTTTGTGGTTGTTCCTTGTGATCATTCGTTCTTTCTCATGCCGACGTACATTCTAGCTTTTTACTAAACTTTTTGGTGTGAAATCAACACTGACAAAACTATTATGGACTGTAGCTCCATCGAGGTTTTTTTTATAAGTGTGCTTAGGACATACTTGACACTTGTGACTTTTTTCGTGGTCGGGGGTGAGGCCTATGTTTTGAATTTGGTGATTATATCTTGAATGGTTGGGTAATTACACCCAACTATGCATATAAGTGCTCTTCAGCCATACTTGACCCTGCATTTACTTTCGTTGTTAGAGGTAATGTCTATGTTATGAATTTGATGTCTGTATCTTAAACGGTTCGGAAATTACGGCCAAGTAGGCTTAGGACTTTGTAATGATGCAGTATTTTTAATTTTTGGGATACGCTGTTAATTTTATTTTGTTTAAAGGGGCATCGTAAAATTATCTGTATTCAAAATTATAGCCGTGGTAGTTGGTTTATCGGGCATCCAGTTGCTGTTTCGAAAGTCGTCGTTTTCAGTACGCGTCAGAATCAGATTAGAAACTTTCCAACTGCGTCAACAGTTTTTGTTCTAGAAGGTTGATTATCTTTTACTACGGTGCAGTTCGGATAGCGTGGGAAGAGCGTGGCGACACACACGTTGCCCATATTTGGTAACGGTTGGTGGCACCCTCGGTCGAGAAAGGGGAGGTAGAGCAAAGTAATATACAGAGTGCCACCCACGCGGCAGATAACTGACAACGGCCAAGCAGTCGACACCCAGTGCCGAGGCCACGTCGGGCGTGGCGCATAGCCCCCACACCTGTAGCCCCCACACTGGCAACTTAATCCTACTCATCATTTCTCCGCCGGTGTGGGAGGTCGCTGCCTTTGTTTTTCTTCGGGCAATGAAAATTCTCAATAAGTAAATCAACTAACCACTGTAGCGCAGCTCTGTACTTGTCCGTTTAGCTATGAACCTGTTCGTACTCGGCATACCTGAAGATCGTATGTGAACTGTTCAACTGATTAATAAAAACAAGTACAGAACAAATAAACCGGAACTTGACTTCTTTATTTACTGTTTAATTGGCGCCTTTTTAAAAGAGTTTCATGTTGCTACCACTGAGCTAACGGAGGCGTAACTTCCAGCCGTCAATTACTTGACGTGCAACATTATAAATATGGCAATAACAATGTGGTGCATCGTTACAAATATGGCGGTTAACTGTGAGGTGGCACATTACAATTATAAATGACTGCGTTAATTTTCGTTGTTGGGGGTGATGTCTATGTTACAAATTTGGTGACTATTTTTAACTGTTCAGAAATTATGACCAACTGTACTTATAAGTTCGCATAGGGCATAAATGACCTTGCAATCATTTTCCTTGTCGTGAGTGATTTCAATGTTATGAATTTGGCGTGTCTATCTCAAACGGTTCAGAAATTACGGTCAACTATGCATATAAGTTCACATAAGGCATAAATGACCTTGCAATTATTTTCCTTGCCGGAGGTGATGTCTATGTTATATATATGGCGACCACATTTTAAACGGATCGGAAAATATAGCTAACTATACTTATAAGTATGCAATGAGAAGCTCGCGAAGTCAATCGGGGCCGAGACTTTTTCGTGAGCCTTGCGTAGCCAATCGGGGCCGAGAGCCTTTCGAGAGCCTCGCATTGTCAATCGAGAGAGAATGAGAAAATAAATCTGGAATGTAAGAGCAAGAACTAGGTATTCGAATTCTGGAAGACTCTGTGAAAACCCCCTCGCTTGGAATGCAACACCATGGGACAAGGTATTCAAATTTGGGAAGACTCTGAGAAAACCCCATCGCTTGAAATGCCAGAGCAAGGAACAAGGTATTTTAATTCAGGAAGACTTGGAGAAAACCTCTTCACTTGGAATGCAAGAGCATGAAGTAGGGAACAAGATGGCCTCACTTGCCCAGAAAGGAGTCCGTTAGTCACATTGTGGAGATATGAGCACTGTCAGCCGAATTTTTGCAAGGCATATTTTTTTGAGGGAAATTTGGGAAATTTTGAGAGATGCTGGAAATTCTGGCAAGTTTTGCCATTTTTGAAGGAAAAAAGGTAAATTCCGAAGAGGAGGAAGGGAAAAAAATTACATCATTAAAGATGGCCACCGGTCGTCCTCTCGTCTTGCGCCGGTGTCCCTGTTTTACAATACCCTATTTCTAACTACTGTCATTCATCCTCTATTTCTGCTATGTAAATATTGTGCTCTATGCTATGGTCACCAAGCTTCAAGATCACTTTCCTCTTACCTGCAACAGGTTTTAGTCTCGCTCGTTACTGTGGTCAAATAGCACCATTACATACTGTCGTCGGGCGATTGCTGGGGGGGAAGACCAGAGGATGTCTGGTCTGACTACTGTTATGGTCGCCCCTTTGTTGACCATCTGGCAAGGAACATCATCCAGGCTCCCCTCCACCAGTATTGCATCCCAATCCTGTTTCACCAACCGTACATGTAAGAACATTGGGTCCTTCCCTCCAGTAGTCACCGACCTTCGCTCCCCAAGATTGGGGAGCAAAAACTTTTTTCAAGTTTTCCGAAGGCGCTGTATTCTCACCCTCCTCTTGCTGCCCCTTTTACTGCTGCGGTCGTAGGTAGTAAGTAGGCTCTCAGGTGCCCCAGCTGTCCACATGACCAACACTCAGGCCGTTTAGGTGGGGGGTTGCGAAGCTCTGAAGCACGGGCCCTGGAAGCGATGTCGGTGATGACCTCAGCATTTCTTTCAATGTCTTCTTGATGCTGTCGTCTTCTTTCATCGTTACTGCCCGTACCGGACGTCTGGGTGCGGCTTTCTTACTCCACCTCCAGTGCTCTGGCCAAGGCATCCTGCATGTTGTGGAGTGCAGTCAGACGTACCGCTTGTCGTTCCTCTGTATCGACGATGGCATCGATGAAGAATGTGACTGCAATAATGTCGCGCGCATCCTTGGGGCACCCTTCCAGAGATAGGTGGGAGAGCCGTGCAATATCTTGCCGTAGCTCCTGCAGTGGCTCCCCTGATCGCAGGGTGCGACTTCTCAGTTAGGCATGATGGGCATGTCGCAGGTATCGGTCACCGAAACGTAGCTCCAAGGCCGACACCAGTGTGGGGTACTCCAGTAGATGTCGCAACTCCATTATTGATGCTGTCCATTCATTCACAGACACTGTCCGCTACTTCAGTTACACTGTCAATTCTCTTGTCCACAGTCAATTGTTGTATTCACTGATTCGCTAATGCGCTCTATTTTCCTATCTACATGATCCATTTCCTTGTCTACGTTCTCATATACAGTGTCTATTTTCTTATCTACTAACTCACGTCAGTTACCTGGCTATTTACATTTTCGTTCTCACTTACTACTATTGAACTAATTGGTTTATTTACACTTTCTTTTACACTAGTAATTTGTCTACCTAGTCCCTCAATCAATGCTTGCAGCGCTTCCAGTTCTGCAGACATTTATCCAATTAATATTCGCTGTGAAGGTTCTATTAAACAGTGTTATTATTTTCACTTACAGCTATTAATTAATTAATTTGCTCTAATATCACTAATTACTAACCTATTGCCTAACTTGATTTACAACAGATTAATTAATATTTGCCTTCATCCCACTTCTGACACCAGTGTTACAAAATGTCTGAGGTGGCGTATCCCAGTTCGTGAGGGATCAAGGTCATCATAAAAATTAAATAACAAAATTTTATTTCAAATTTATTCACACAGCTATTATTTACAGCATTTAATTTTCTATTTCCACTCTTACTCTTTTTATTTCTCAGCGAGTGCAACATTTAATGTCTATTTCAACTCCAATTAACGTCCTTCTCAATTTCGCTGTTTTGTTATAGTCAATTAACTCATGCTCATCATTAACAAAGGTTCAGTCTATCTGGTGCCATCATTTGTAATGTCTTTCGCTCACGCATCCAGTCCAATAGTCCAGCCTGCCAGTAATGCTCTTCACTGTTTGATACTCACAGTCGCAGATTTCCCTTCCGATGGTCACTTCTCTCGCCACTCGTCTATCGCTGAAACTCAGCCACTCCATCCATTTAACCATTCTCGGGCCGAAGGCCCGTCACACTATTTGTACCCTGCTGGCCTTGACCTGGAAATTTCGATGCACCATGGTCATGGTGACAAACTAGGGCAGTAAACCACTAGAAAATTCTTCAGTTAAACGCAGAAACTGAATATAACCAAGGTCAGTAGCCCGCACCGCTAAAGGGATATCACGGCGCCATGTAGAGGTATGCGCGGTGGGATGCGTTGTGTAACAGATACATTCTCCTTGGTTTATCGTTCGCCTGTAATATAAAACATTCCATTGACTTGCCGCCAATTATATCATATAACTACTCTGCCCTTCACTTCCACTTGCTTGCGTGGAACAAAGCAGCAAGCACATAACAATATGTTTTAAGTGTGCAGGTACCTTATTTGCGGAATTGGGTTGTAAAAATATTTTAGGATTGTGTGCTATATCTACGAAAGATTATAACTTTACTTTCTCTACTGGTAGTATCTATGTCAATCATAGAATGTGTGAATACACAAAATTTTTGTCCTCCATTTATAAAGATTGTCAAATGGAAAAATTGTGTTTTTATGCCATATTTCGAGAACCAATCAACAGATTCTCCCACCAAATTTTTCCCGCAATTAGTGCTACAGTAGTGTAAGTAAAGTAACATGTTGAAGGGTCAGCAGGCCTTATTTTAATGATGTACGTGTAAATAAATTAGGTGTGTGTGTGTGTGTGTGTGTGTGTGTGTATGCGTGCATGTATGTGTGTGTATATATGTATATATATATATATATATACACACATAAATATATATGACATTTTAACAAAATTCAACCAAATTTTGTATGCTAACAGTATTTGTTAGAAGCATCAATTATGCATACAGAAATATTATTGTCCTCCCTGCCTTTTTAAAAAATAGTGCCCGGTGAGAAAATGGAACATTTTGTCATATTTTCGGACCAATATAAATAACTTTGCACCAAATTTTGCACACCATTAGTACTACAGAAGAGTGTGTAAACTTACATAATTTAATTGGGGTCAGACATTTATTTTAAAAATGGTGACCATGTAAATATTTTGATAAGCTTGTCATACCTATTAAACAATTCAACCAAATTAAACCAAAATTGGTGCATCAATAGCATCATATAGACTTAAAGAACCTCTTTTTTTATGTAATCTCGTAGGGACCAAGTAACCGATTTACACCAAATTCTTCACACAAGTAGCGTTACGGTAGGCCATGTAAACTTATGTGTTTTAAGTGGTTCAGATACTTATTTTCAAAATGAGAGCCATGCAAATATTTCAGGTTTGTGAACGTAATCATTCATAACATTAAACTATTTACATCCAAAGTTGGTGCTCTGAATCCTACCTTCGTAATACAGTTGACTGCATGCTAGTTTATGGCACGAGGTTCTCTAAGCCTTTAAGAACTTCATTAAAAATTATTTTCACTCATGTAGAGCAAAGAAGTTATATTAATAACTGCTTGTTTTCAGGGATGATGTAAATTCCTAGCAGGCAGGTACACACACTCGCCACTCATGTCAGGTTCCTTGTATATCTGCAAAAATGGCGTCGAAAGGCTTGCAGGAAAATGTGGTCTTTACATGAAACTGTGATGGAACTGTTAGACTTAGCCAGCATGTTCTAAAGTTAATTGGCAACTGAAAAAGGAATATACACATGTAGGCTATGCAGCCCAATTTCAGTATGTCAGTGATGGAAATACAATGGACACAATTCTTGGAATTACATTTTGTAAATGTAGAGTGTGGATTTCTTGGTAATCATCTCATTGGACTATATTTCGTACATGGCAATCTCAATTCTCATTACTACAAACATTTTCAGAGAACTACCTTACCACTCTTATTGCAAGTGTGCTATTAGCAGTATGATGTGACATGTGGTTGCATCAGGATGGGGCACTACCACACTTGGGCAGGACTGTCACTACATTTACGAATGTAGTGTGTGTGTGCAGGTGGATAGGCTGGTGCAGACTCCTCACTAGGGACTGCCTGAAGAGTAGAGTGTACATCAGGCAGAAACCACACACACGAAACTAGTTGATATGGGTGATCACAGATGCCACCACTCAACTCCGAAATAAACTTTCATACATGCAGTGGTAGAACACCATGGTGCAGCCTGCTTACATGCAGATAGGGTTCATTTTGAACGCAGTGTCTTAGACTTCCAACATGTAATCAGTGTCGATAAAGATATTCGATAATTACATTTGTTGTGTTTATTGCAGTTTCCGTCACTGTGACTCTGAAATGGGGCTGCATAGCTTACGTGTGTATATGCCTTTTTTCGTTGCTGATGATCTCTAGAACATGCAGGCTAAGTTTGTTGGTTTTCTTGCTGAACATTCTGTTTTATTCCTTGCTACTTGGCAGAATTAACTTCTCTTGCCAGGGTAATGCGACATGCAAGTTTAGTTATTTTAATTATTTGCATGTCCATTTTTCACCCTGACTTAGTCACCTAATTGACAGACACAAAATGTTTGCTACCCATTTTACGTTGGCAAAAGACTGATGACAGGCAAAGAACACATTATTTTACTGCACTTCAGAACTCACCGCCTCACTAAGTCTTTGGTCGAGCCAAGCAATACCATTAAAATAGTCCACTTTTTACCAATCAATGTAGTCAGTTTTGTCCTATCGAAAAATCGTCACATACTTCATCAACAGCACAGCCAATTCTAAGTTTTTTAATATTAAATTGCAGCTCGCCAAATTTCTACCGAGTCACGCTTTAGATGCCCCATGTCACTGCACGCACAGTCAGAGCGCACTTCACAAGCTGAGTGATTACTTACATCTTACTAGCCCATGAAAACTTACACCCAGACCAAGTGCAGCACTGTTGCTATGCTGAGTACAGCCAACTACACTCAGTACATAGCACCTAAACAAATATAATTAATAAAATCAAAACTTCTATACACAACTCAATGTAGAATGCTCATGATGCTGAGCAAGGCATCACAAGTGGTCAAGTTAGATATCCGTGCAGAACTCAGGTTATTAGAGACATTCGTAATTTACCACAGTTTTCAATAGTTTAGTTACAGGAAGCAGGTGCATGGTGTTGTATTCTAACACAGTAAGTGCAGTTCCTGTGAAATTTGTATTATTCTTTAAAATATTTTCCTTTCCAGGTCTGATCCATTTTTGGAACTGTCGAAAGGTGGTGAAGATGGGGAGTACCGAGTCGTGTTCAGGACGGAAGTGGTCAAGTGGACATTGAATCCAAACTGGAAACCTTTCATCCTTCCAGTTCGCACTTTGTGTGGAGGGGACATGGAACGGTCCATCAAAGTAGCCTGTTTTGATTGGAATCGCAGTGGGAGTCATAACTTAATTGGTGAATTTTTTGTAACGCTAAGAGAACTAAGTGAGGGACCAGGTTCGAACACCATTTACCAACTCATTCACCCAAACAAACAGGTACACACTGCCTTCAAACTTAATACGTGTGCTTATATTGCCTACAAGGCTGTATGCAATGAAACATTGCATGTTGCATGGTAGTATATATCATTGTGTTGTGAATGTTGTGGTGAGGTGTTCTTAAATGCTTTTTTAGTATTTCATGCTATCAACAAGAATTTTAAGTGATCCTATTCTCTTCAGGTAGGTGTTAAGAGTAATTTAGTTGCGAGATGAGCAATTTACCTTCTACAGGTGCCCTAATCACATGAGGTTTTGTGTTTTCGCATGATGCTTATTTGAGACTTCGCCTCATCTGTACGTATCATCATGTTACCCCAGGCGGGATTTGAACTCCGAAATGACTTGCTACGAGAGCACACAAGTACGCCCCTAGTTTCAGGGCATGGACACGTCAGCCTAGATAGTTCGCCCTTATGCCAGACGTCACGCCACGGCTTGCCAAGTAGCAGAGTTAAGCACCTAAGCTCGTGCAACCAAGGCAACCCAGCATTACAGAGACGCATAGTTAGGCCACAGGCCGAGGGATTGCACTAGAAAACAAAGCTTCACCCCGGAGGAGGAGCTCGCCGCCTGCGCCGTGGCATCCCATACAAGCCCGCGGGCAGGCAGAATATATGGCTGTGCACCGCCGAGGAACGTCAGTTCCCCAGTTGTACTTCTGGGTTCATCTGCAGCAGCTCGCTCCACCACCTCGTGTGCTGGGGCCTTCTGCCGACCCCAACGTCTTCGCAACCTACCACAAGCTCTTCTAAACCTGCACCAGCAACCCCCAAAGAAGTCTTCAAACCCCTTGGAACAGCCTACCCTTCTGGTAGTGGCAACCACACTACCCTTCTGGACAAAGGCATTGAGATAGTTAGGGACAGTTGTTATAGCTACCTAGCAGCATCTGCTATTGTATGGTTAGACTCAGGTCCCCTTCACCTGGTTAACGTAGTTTACTTCCGTTCATTTCCTGATTAGTTAGGAGGTAGTACGGGCCACCGAGTCTATTCCTTACGGTATGTTTTCTCTCAAACCTTGAGTGCTAATTCTAAGGTGACTGATTTTATCCTCTGTAGATGTCAGCCTGCCAGGGTAAAGCAGGAGACTGCGTCTTTGATGAACCAATTACTGAACCTAGAGCAGGACTGCGGGCTCCCTTAACCGGGTGCAAGTATGTCATAAAACACAACCAGTCGACTGCCACCCATATTGTGCACCTGGTGCGCAGTAAGGCAGAACTACAACCACTAGCACCACAGTCCAAGAGCTGTCAATCAGCTGGTCCAGCCGATTCACTCCATCCACCTTCGGACATACACCCAACGTCGTCGTTGGACTTCCAGGATAAACCCACTGCTTTAACCACTGCGCTGAATTGTCGCCGGTTGGAGTAATCTGGTACGACTCTGGTCGGCTCGGCCTCGGCTTGGTTCTACACCTAGCAAGGGAACATCGTCACCAGCTTTCCTCTCGTGAAGCCGATATTTGTTCCTACCTGTATACTGTAAACCCAAAGGAGTGGTACGAAGTGGCAGGAAAGGAAGGCAGCTGCGGCCTGCTAAGCCAACGGGGAGCTGTAATCCAGCCCCAACTGCACTTTGGAGCATAACCCCCCGGGAACAAGCTCAAGCCACCTGCCAGCTGGAAGAGGCTTTACCTTCCAGTTCCCTCCCACTTCTTATTTCTGCCCTCTATCAAGACCGCCAGCCGACCACACCCGATGGTCATCGACTTCCATCAGGATCAGACCGTGCCACTAGGGATCACGAATCCCTGGTTTCAGTGTCACCGGACCGCAGGTCAGCCAGCCACAGCACCACTGTCGCCCAAGGTTGGGACACTTGTTTCAGTCAACTCCCGTAGCAATCTCCAGCACAGGTCAACCCGCGGCTGTGTGCCACCCAGTATGCAGGACCACTAAGTCCACGTTTGACTTTGTACTAAGCCGTCAAGCCACGCGCCCTGTATTATATACCAGCCGGGGCCCGGTCAGCCGTTAATAAGGCCAGTCATTTGAATCACCTGTGACTCTGACCGACACGTCAAAACCTTGCCCGAATGTGACGTCGCATTCAGTCACCCGACGTCACGCATCAATGTTTTAATAGTTGTTTCATTCATTACTGGCTGTTTGTCGTATATTAGCTTCCATATGGAATATATTTATTAGGTTTGTCTCTTTTGCAGCAATATGTGTAAAAATTGGAAAGGTGGTGAGGGGAGTCAGCATTTTGTTGTTGAAGATTGATTTCAGTAAAATAACTAGTGTATTATCTTTCAGTTCCTTTTTTCTTTATTTTAAGGCATTACATGACCTGCAATTAAATAGTGACTGTGTACATCCAAAATCTGTAAAGAAATATGTAATTTATTTAAATTGAATTTAATTGTATTTTCATTTATTGTGCAGCCAACTTTATGTAGCATTTATTTTCAACAGGCTTCATCCCAGAAATATGAAAAAATGTGTACTCTTTGGGGCAATTAGTTATAAGTTTTGGCTACAAATTTACTACTGTTTTGTAACTGAATTCAATTATGTATCTTTATAATGTGTTGAATTATTAAAATTGCTCTATTTTACTTAGCTTTACTTATGACCACATATTTATTTATTACTTTAATTGCAAGTTACCTTCTTTTGCCTGGTGTATCATGGGCAGTAAGTATATTTGCACTCTATAATGGCCAGGAATTATTTTTGTTTATTGCTTGTACTCTTGCATACCTTGGCAGCAGATCAGCATTTGAAAGACGTACCAGAACCTAACTGTATCTGGCCTGCATTACAGAGTGCTGTCCCCCTAGTTTGCTGCATGATGGAATGAGGCAAGTTGAAGTGATGTGTATTTCCATTCTCTTTTGCCCACCCTGCGTGATGTCAGCTTTAGGGAAGAAGGAAGGACATGCTGGTAATGATACCAGTTAATTGTTTCAAAGTAAAACATCTTTCTCCTTGTTGCTGTGTTGTAATAGAAATGTTCCAAGATTTTGACACCATGGCAAACTGTGCAGTGTGTGTATGTAACAATTACTCGCACAAAAAACCTAACAAAGTCATATGTACTTGCATTTGAAAACATGCGTGTACTCTCAATTCAACCTTCTTGTTGTAAATATTATCATACGTTCATGTAGCTTGTTAGTTTATCTTATTAAATATGCAGAGTAAATTAAAAACTTTGGCATGAAAGCATAAAACCCTTTTCAACATGATAATTGCTGTGTGTTAGTTGAATAACAATTTTGCTTTTGATATTTACCAAAGTTTATTTCATAGTTGCTTATATTAACGTGATATTGTTGTTCTGATATCTTGTTTGGTACATTAGATAGGCGACACAAAAGAAAAGAATGATAAACATTTTACCATCACTGTATCTTGGAAGTGGATTATTTGAATTTTTTAAAATTATGATGCTATAAGTTGAAATAATTCTCTACACTATACATACCTGTCAGAGTTTGTTTGTGTGTGTGTGTGTGTGTGTGTGTTTTTTTTTTTTTTTTTTTTTTTTTTTTTTTTTTTTTTTTTTTTTTTCAAAATTTTTTTTTTTTTTTTTTTTTTTNACAATATTGATGTCGTGTGTGGGTTATGTCGGCTCTGACTTATTACTTTTGAGAAGATACAAGGTGGCACATTTATTGATTAGCTGTCACATATCAGATTAGTATGATACAGTACATGCATCTAAAATTATGGTTTTCTGGTTTAGTGACATAGCGTTTAACAAACCAGTTTATTATCACCAATAAAATATATTGAAAAGCTATTTTCATGTTAATATTATGATAGAAATTTAGTTATAGACTAAGTAAGGGCAATATTGTCGTATTACATTTTTTAACAACAAGTTGAGGCACTCATCGCTATGTGTAATGCGTGTTTTTCCTTAATGCCAAGTGTATTTTTCGTTCATGATATTTATATTTCTCTTGTTACATATCACAGTAACTGGATAACTGTGTATTGATACATTTAATATAAGGTAACCACAGAAAGCAGCGCACATTCTGATAAGGGAAATGTCCTCTGCGCTGATGTCATTCAAACAAGCAGTCAAGTTTACCTCATGACTTCATATTGCTTCCTTCCATCATGAGTTTGCTGGACTCTCTACTTCTTAATTAATTAAGCACTTAGCTATTATGGATTTGCTGATATCTTTGGCAATACAACAGTTACGTGTAGGGGTGTGATGAAGCTGGATTGCACCAGATGTCATCCCAGCACCGCTTTTTGAGAATTTTTTATGATGCCCAAGTATCAAGTATTTCCAATCAATAACTATTATTGTTTACTTACAGAAAAGTAAATACAAATACAGATGATTTGTGATGTTTTAGTGTTGTGCATGCTTTGTTTAGAAAAAGCACACATTATTTGATAGACAAGTGGGATGAATGCGATGATAGAAGTTTGTCATCTAAATGTTATACTCAAACATTTGGATGACCAACCCATCATTGCATGAGATGCGAGACAACTGAAACTTAAACCTACATTGCAGCACATCACAAATCCTTTCTCTATTCTAGAGCCTGTCTGCCTACCGGGTACAACAGCGAGCTAACTTTATTCTAGAGCCTGTCTGCCTACAAGGTACAAGAGCGAGCTAACTTTATTCTAGAGCCTGTCTGCCTACAAGGTACAAGAGCGAGCTAACTTTATTCGTTCGCGTTCATTTCAATTGCTTGGTTATTAAAGTTAAATATAAAATTTAACATTTCTATAATAATATTAATAGTGGTTATAATTATAATTATCTACATTTGTGTAAGATAAAAGTGTTGCAGTATATTTACAGTTAAATATCAAAATTATGACTTTTCGGGGTTCTCAGGAATAAAGTAGGTAACTTCTTTGAAGTGGTCATTGTTTAAATATTTGGACAGATTTTGTCTGACCCACCGCTGACGCCTCAATGCAAAATTTGCCTTAAAATGTTTCTGAAGTCAGAAATTACACATTATATTGGTTAAATAAAGTCAAATTATTTCCATGAATTAACTTGTAAGATCTGCATGCTGTAGGATTAAATTTGCCTTATATTCATTAACTATTGTCACTCAAAAATTCCATCCATTTTCAGTTATTTCTGAGAGAAAAACTGTTATTTGAATGAAATATTTATTAATTTTAATATTGTGACATCTTCCAAGAGAACTGAATACCCAAGACAGACACATAGTTACTCCTCTTGTTGCCAAAAAGAAGCATAAATACAGCATGCTGATCAACTTTTTTTAGCAAGAATATACTCCATTTTCACTAGCCTCTTGGAGGAAAAACAGAAATAAAAAAATTTTTGGAAGTAAATTAAAATTTTACCTCTAATGATTTTGGTAAAGAAATTTAGACTCACACTTGCATCCTTTGTTTATTCCATCATTAAACCTATTGTTTCTATTTTATATATATATACACACACACACACACACACACACACAGAGGCGACAAAAATCATGAGATACCTCCTAATATCGTCTCGGACCTCCTTTTTCCCGGCGAAGTGTAGCAACTCGACGTGGCATGGACTCAACAAGTTTTTGGAAGTTTCCGGCAGAAATATCGAACCATGCTGTGCTGCCTCTATAGACGTCCATAATTGCGAAAGCGTTGCCGGTGCAGGATTCTTTGCACAAACTGACCTCTTGACGATGTCCCATAAATGTTTGATGGGATTCA
The DNA here is from genome assembly GCA_002778355.1 of Clitarchus hookeri. Classification (NCBI taxonomy): domain Eukaryota; kingdom Metazoa; phylum Arthropoda; class Insecta; order Phasmatodea; family Phasmatidae; genus Clitarchus; species Clitarchus hookeri. Next base: position 51,274 of record NQII01007409.1, read on the forward strand.
TGTCGGGCGATCTTGGTGGCCAAATCATTCGCTGGAATTGTCCTAAATGTTCTTCAAACCAATCGCGAACAGTTGTGGCCCGGTGACATGGAGCATTGTCATCCATAAAAAGTCCATCGTTGTTTGGGTACATGAAGTCCATGAATGGCTGCAAGTGGTCTCCAAGTAGCTGAACTTAACCCTTTCCAGTCAATGATCGGTTCAGTTGGACCAGAGGACCCAGTCCATTCCATGTAAAAACAGCCCACACCATTATGGAGCCACTACCAGCTTGCACAGTTCCTTGTTGACAACTTGGGTCCATGGATTCGTGGGGTCTGCGCCACACTCAAACCCTACCATCAGCTCTTACCAACTGAAATCGGGACTCATCTGACCAAGCCACCGTTTTTCAGTCATCTAGGGTCCAACCGATATGGTCACGAGCCCAGGAGAGGCGCTGCAGGCGATGTCGTGCTTTTAGTAAAGGCACTCTAGTCTGTCTTCTGCTGGCATAGCCCAGTAAAGCCAAATTTTGCCGCACTGTCCTAGCAGACACATCCGTCGTACGTCTTACATTGATTCCTGCGGTTATTTCACGTAGTGTTGCTTGTCTGTTAACACTGACAATTCTGCACACATGTCGTTGGTCTCGGTCACAAAGTGCAGGCGGTCGGCCCCTACGTTGTCCATGGTGGGAGGTTATGCCTGAAATTAGGTATTCTCGGCACATTCTTGACACTGTGGATCTCGGAATGTTGAATTCCCTAACCATTTCCGAAATGGAATGTCCCATGCGTCGAGCTCCATCTACCATTCCGCGTTCCAAGTCTGTTAATTCCTGTCGTGCGGCCATAATCACGCCAGAAACCTTTTCCCATGAATCACTTGACTACAAATGAAAGCCCAACCAATGCTCTGCCCATTTATACATTGTGTACGCGATACTACTGCCATCTGTATATTTGCATATTGCTATCCCATGACTTTTGTCACCTCAGTGTGTGTGTATATATATATATTTTTTTTTTATTGCCTTCCAACATGTGTATTTTCATGAGTATTTTTTTAAAAATAGAATTACATAATATTACATTTAAATATGGATGGGTTGGTTCAGTTCTTCGGTTCCAATTTATACCGGTTCTTGAGGTTTGACTCTGAACCAGTTTTAGGTTAACAACTACTACTATGGTCTCGTTTCTATACAGCAATACATTTAGAAATATTTTGAGGTGATCATATACTTAGTACAAAACATTATGAATTAATCTAGTTACAAAAATAACTATAATGAGAAACTTATCCAAGCAAACAAAAATTGCAGTTATGCCATAATTATTATATAGGTTAATTCACTTGTAACAAGCATTGCTTTTTTATTTGCTGCTATACTTCCTTACAGCGAATTACTATTGTCATTGAAAGCAAATAAATATTTATTTATTTAGCAGCAATGTTTACAAAAGTAGTTTTTTAGGACAGGTATTTAATCAAATACTTTATTTGGTTTAATAAATTCTATCAGTTAAACGAGACAACATGTAAACATTCTCATGGTGGCAATGCCATAGATAAATATGTATCTAGAAGATACTACACTCAGCATTGAGCAAAACAAAATGGCTGATGTTTGTATAGATTTTTAGCTTTGAATCATTCTAATTGTTCTATGTGTACGTCTTCTAAATATGGCATTCTAGTGTATTTCCATCTTCGTTGGATTATATGACATTTAAAAAATGTAAACAAACAGGGAGTAGAGTATGCACGTGTATTTTGTGAATGTGATACGTGAATAATGTTTAGCATGTGACACTGGTTTTTAAGGTATTTAAGTCTGAAATTATTAAAATGCCATCCATTTGGGAACATTTTAGCGTTGACAGCATGGGCAGTAAGTATGCATTTTGCAATTACTGCAAAAGTCGTATATCCCGAGGATCTTGTAAGTCAACATCAAATCTGCAGAAGCATTTGAAAATGCAACATCCATAGAGACATAAAGTTGAATCTGTGCAAGATTTGTAAAAACTCTTTGTTCACCCATGGTCTCCACATCTGTAATTCAGGTTATTTCAAGTTGGGGTGAGTCCCATTTGACAAATGTGGCAAGTACGTCTACATTTGCCACTTCAGAAATGGGCAGCCACACAAAAGGGCCTAAGTATCAGAAGTCTCCAATGCAGCAGACATTAACATAAGTAATTGATAAAACCAGGAGATTTAAACATGATGACAAAAGACAGTCGACAATCAAACATCTTATTGCAAAAATTGTTTGTGTGGATGGCCAGCCACTCAACATAGTCAAAAACAGAGGTTTTACAGAACTAATCAATCTCCTTGAGCCTCGCTTCGCAATGCCTTCTCGAAAAACACTGAGCAATGTAATTATTCCAACTATGTATGATTCTGCTGTCGAAAATGTTGAAAGTCAGCTACTTGAGACAGAATTTGTTGCAATAACCACAGACCTATGGACTTCTGTGGCGAATACAGCAAGGGTGACCGCCCACTGTGTGGATAAGGACTTTGTCTTCCAACAACTGTGTCTTCATGTTGTGCCTTTCCCTGAAGTGAGCCATACAGCTGAAAACATTTCTGAATTTCTCACTTCTGTTTTGCATAAATGGAGACTAGGAAACACAGTGGTAGCTGTTGTACGAGATAATGCCCGAAACATTGTTGCTGGCTTAGAATTGTCACCTTTTAACCACACTGCATGCCTAGCACATACCTTGCAGCTGGTGCTCAAGGAAGGTTTCTTGAGCAACAAAATAATCAACAACTTAGTTTCTTCATGCAGGAAATTAGTGGGTTAGCACTCTTCACGTGCCACTAAAGTTCTGAAGACTTGTCTAATTACTGCAGGAGCAGCATGGCATAGAGAGATCCAAGAGGAACCAACAAGATGGAATCCCACAGCACATGCTCACGAGGCTGTGCGAGCGGAAGACGGCTGTTCTATTAGCTAGTGCAGAGCTAAATATGCCAGAACTGTCAGTGGACTTTGATCAATAACGTCATCCCAATTCTTGATGTATTCGATTCAGTGACAAACCACATCGGCTCGGATCATGTGACTGCTACAGAGGTTGGTGTTAAATAAATGTTATGCACTGTTTTGTAATGTCATTCAGTGAGTGCTACTGGTTTGGTTTGTATTTCAGGTTATTCCTCTTATCAATGACAATGAAACTGAGCTACAAAAACCTGATCCAGCCGGTTCTGGTTTGCAGGGACTGAAAAATTACTTGTACTCTTCCATGAAAATAAGATTTAAGGATTATGAAAACAATGACAATCTGACATCTGCTACACTGTTGGATCAATGCTTTAAAGAAGCACCTTTTAAAGACAAGGCGAAGGCAGATGCTGCTCAACAAAGATTGTTGGAGGAAGCATCAACTCTACAAAGTTCTGAGCATTTGGTTAGATCACTGTTCTAGAATTGTAAAAAGAATTTATTTTACAAATTAATTTATTTTTATCTTAACACTAATATCTCTCTCTCTCTCTCTCTCTCTCTCTCTCTCTCTCTCTCTCTCTCTTTCTCTCTCTTTCTCTTTCTCTTTCTCGTTCTCTTTTTTTTCCCCGATTTGGTCCCAATATTCCAACCTGTTTGCACATTCTAAAATTAATAAATTAATGGTGACAAAGATGGTCATTGGTATATAGCAGAAGAATTAAAGGAGTATTTAGTGAGGGAATGATGACAGCTGATTGTTTTGTTACTGAACACTGGAGAAGAAGAGATCTCTGCAAACCACTTGAGACACTTTCAAAAAGTACTTGTGTGTCCCAGCTGCAACAGTTTGCAGTGAGAGACTTTCCAGCACCATAGGATACGGGATTCATTTGCGACTCCAAGAGAAACCATTTAGATCCACATAGAGTGAAGATGCTAATATTTTGTTTACAAAAACCTTAATAAATTAATAGATGTTTATCTGTATACATTAAATCTTACCTTCACACGTTGTTATTGTTCAATTCTTCCGCAGGTTAAATAAAACGTTTAATGAATTTTACCTGCATTGGTTTAACCCAGCGTTGGTCGCGCCCCTCCGCGAGACACTGTTGGTCGCACATGAGTATTTCCCTCACGTCTCAGTTTTAGTCATTTCTATTAGTTATAATCTGCATTATTTATGGTTTTTTTTATTTTTTTTTTATTTAAAACAAATGCATCAATAAATTATTTACCCATTTAATGTATTTTATTCAATAAAATTTGAAATTATTATTAATGTATTGGAAAAAAATGAATGAAAACAACAAAACTTCATTAACACAATAAAATTAATTATTTACCAAAATTAATAATAGATTATTTAGAGAACAGTAGGGATTACTCTTTTGTTTGTATATAAGCCTTAAAAGTAATAACAAAAATTCAAATTAAATCGTTAATTACAAGAAATGGTAAAGATTCTCTTATGTTAGTATTATAAAAAAATACTGTTACATTCATAGTCAAATAAAAATAGAAATATGAATATTGTTAAAAATAATTTTTTACTCTTGCTGATTTTTATTTGCTAACATTTCAAATGCAATTAGAGCAAGTAAATTCACAATGTTCATTACAAATAGGTATTTTGCAGATTCTACAACTTTTTTTTTTTTACTTTTTCTTCTTGTGCAGACACCTAAAATGCCTTCTGCAGAATCTTCTCTCTGCCGTTTTTGATGGGATTCATTTTCGCCTACCATTTTTGTAATTATTCTCTTCAGATCTGTTGGTAAGGTCACTATGGAGGCTCTTCTTGCTAAGTGCCGCCTTATCAGCTGAAGGGCCAGTTGCTTCAAATGCAACCACCTCTCTAATTTCTTGTTTGTATTAGTCTCGTAGATAATGTGGGAGTTAATTCCCCCTATGTCTAAAATTGAAAAAAAAAAAAAAAAAAAAAATCGTAAGAGGCCACCGTCTGCTGATCCTATGACGGAATATAAAGTTTTCAGCTCGTCAACATTCCTCCTTTTGTCAAATTATAAAAGGAAATAACTTCTGGTTTTTGCCTATCTCCTGTTCCTTCATCAATATTCCCTTCGGAGTGGAAGGTTGACAGCAAAAGCAGCTTACATGTGACAAGAAGTCCGTCCTTCTGGTAACCAAAAAGGCTACTGTTTACCGGCCTCTTCTTTGTATTTATGAACTCTGAGGGTATTTCCCTCTTATGTTTCTTAGAGTCCCTACAATTGTTGTCCTCAACCCCAACAATTTATTTGCGAAGGGGATTGACGTAAAGTAGTTATCCATTGTAATATTACGCCCATTATTGGAAATTGGCTCAACTAGTCATAACACAACGCTATTGGCGCTATTATTCAAGGCATATGGCCCAGAAGATTGTTGGCCACAATAAATTTCCAAATTAGCCGTATAAAATACCCGGGCGTCGACCAAGGCGTACATTTTTATTCCATATTTGTCTGGTTTATTAGGTATGTACATGCAAAATTTGCAATATCCCCTAAAACTCTCCAGCATTTCATCAATTGTAGCATATTGACCAATGTGACATTTGTCAACGAACCAATCAAATAAATATCTTATTGGTGCTAGGTTATCCAATTTCTTGCGCTACTCTCGGGTCTCGATGTCATCAAATCGGATAGCTCTAGCGAGAAGGTAAAATCTCCTTATGCTCACAGTAGCTCTAAAACATTCTGGAGCCGTGCCATCATCGAGCCAGAGCTCCTCTAAATTCAAGTGTTCAGCTTTTTTTATTCCTGCCAAATACCAATAAAAGCTGAAATTTCCTCAAAGTTTGTCTCTACACAATCCCGGGATCTATTGTATTTGTCTTGAAATATTTTTAGAACTTTATTAGTATTTACCATATGGTGACCCCGTCTTTTCCTATGTAAAAACTATCATCATTTCCATTTTCTTGGTCACTAGAATCAGAACTCTGATTGAGACTGATGATCCTCATGTTCACTAGGTCTATCAGATTCGTTTCAAGGTCATGATGTGGAATTACTTCATTTTCTTCAATTGGAGCATTGGAAATTTGCCCTCCAGTACTGCTTTGTCCAACCTCAAGTAGCAATGAATAACCATCTAAAACCGAAAAATCCCACTTTATTCAAAAATATGACCTAAACTTTACCTACAAACCCTAAAAGAAAAAAATATACTTACCGTCATTCCTTTCTTCAGGTAAATTCTTCACAAGTTGTAAAATTTTTTAGCAAAAAAAAAACTAACTCGCGCTTTACTCAAACAATCACAATGAAGGGTGAAAGAATACTGACAAACCTGGGAGACAACTAGGCGAAGGGAGGCAGAGCCGTACATGCCTCGTCCTGTCGGACGGCTGTGAGCCCTTCTCTCTGCTCACGGCGCAACCAATGAAGTTGCAAGCAGAAAGCAAGTATTCTAAATAGAACCAATATTTTTTGTTATTCAACCCATCCCTACATTTTAACACCCAGTGCATACTGGCAGCAAAAGAATCAAGACATCGGGAAATAGCCTAAGTCAATACAAAAAATTGCCAGATTAGTAGAGATTACATTTGTTGGAAAAAAAAATTTTGCGAAGGGGGGAGGGGGGTAATTCATTTGTGATATAATTTGGGGTAGTTCATTTGTGATATAATTTCAAAGTTCCACAATAAAATTTTAACTTTCCAAAATAAGATTTTTTTTTATGTTAAAAATCTGTGTTTAGCACCAAAAGAAAATTTTAACTATGAGGTCCCATTTTCACAAGCTTCATCATGCCTAAGAAACAATTTGGCTTATTTGTGCCATGAAAGGAGTTAAAGACAGCCACACTAAAGTGATGAGTCAAGAAGCGTCGCCATAATTGACGTTCACAAGGTCAATGTTCACATGCTTAGTAGCACATCGGAGTGGGCACAGCTAACTAGTCACAAAGAGATTGCTAATATGTACACAAGGCAACCGGGAAAATATTAAGTGTTTAGCGGAGAACAACACAAGTTTACTCACGACATAACATGCATCACACCACGTTGAAGGTTGAAGAAAAAGGAAGTGGGCACGTTCTAAACCAGTGTGATGGAACACACGACTGGTTTGTCACATAGATAGTATCAGTATGTCAAGTGGTATTCATCAGCTACATATTTATACATGGTTATACTTAATGATTACAATAACATTACCTATTTGGGACACAAAATTGACAAATTACCCACAAAATATTCATATTAAGCAAATTAAACATATATTCACAATATAAAGTGCCAATGACACTGCCAAAACATCAAAAGAAATACATATCAGGTTGACAAAACATTTTCTTTTACTGATACAATCATCAATAAACTGAACGAAGGAGTTGGAGGGGGGAGGGGGTGAAAGAAAGTAAGCTTTGCCACAATATGTCCTAAAGGAGACACAAGAAGTAAAGAGAAAGGGTGTCTTCCAAAAAAAAGGGGCACAATACCAGGAACTTCCTACTGTTAGGGCTCTACCAAAATTTGCATTGTGGTGCAGTGAAAATACAGCAGTTTGACCTTGCCCTTGTTCCAAGACCATTCATGTGAAGCCATTGCGTACGTAGTATATACATTCCATCAATGTATATACTACTCCTCAGACAGTCTGGTTCTTTAGCTTGGGGAAACCCCTTCAGTAATGTAGGAGGAGGAATCCCCTTCTCCTTGCTGCTCAATACAGATGATGCACTTATTTCCTGTTTATAGTGGGTCAAACTATTTACTGTGGACAAAATAAAATTTAATCAACATGTTTCAATATTTTATACAGTAGCAAAGGGTTAAAAACCCAGTTGGTGCATTAAGTAGGTTTTTTCAAGTGAGTCCACCCAATAAAAACTTGGGTGGACTCACTTTGGCGAACCGTGAGCCAAAGTGTAGCTAAAACTTGGCTGTCCATAAATGGAAGTAGTAATATGTGGCCAGATGTATTGTGTGGATGCTCCTTATTGTGTGATTATAGCCTAAGACTGGCTACTGGGTCTATTGTATTTGTTAACATAGTATACAATAGCTACTTGACGAGGAGATTGTGCTCAGTGTACCTATGTGTTCTTTATTACAATTTAGACTAAGTTAGGTCAAATTTTGAGCATTTCACCATTACCTCGTATTTTCAGTTTTGTGTTGTGTGTATGTTGTACAACCACTCATTAATTTAAGCATGGCCATTTTAAGTATATTGTTATGAAAAGCTAAAAATGCTAATACTTTACAATCCTTATTGCTTTGTTTGAATAGAAAAGGAGGTCATACACACACTCTGGAGAAATTCATTTAGTAAAGTATGAAATGAGAAAGATATACTCTTTTCTGGACTACATTATGGGAGGCACACAACTTAATTGCACTGTGGCCATCGACTTTACAGGTAATAATACTATATGTACTCTTGTAACATTCAGTAAAGGAAATGTTATGCATCACAGACGCAAGTTCATGTTGTTATTTTTTATAACATTTTGTGACGACACTTTGAAATGGTTCGGTGTTTCCCACAGGGTTAGATGCTGTGCACACTTTAATTTATGTTACTCTGAAAACTGTCTTAGTAAAGTATATTATATTTATTTACAGCATGTTTTAGCTTAGTTTAGTTGAGCTGCAGCAGTAACTCCCAGTTTTCAGTTGCGATCATTACTGGGTACCAGAGCCACTTCATGTTTGAGCTTTCCATGTTGTATCCACCGTTATTTTGTAGTAGGATTAAGGGGTGTTATTCGTTAGGGACATTTGGTCAAAACTTGTGTACTCGCCTGTAAAGTATTTGTTCCCGACATAAATTGCAGCCTGACGCACAATGCAAGTTAACGGGAACAAGCTTCTCTTTATACATTTATAAACCAGTTGTTTGTTGGTGCCTGAAAATTCAGTGTCGGCGCGGGTAGGACTATGTTCCGTTCTATTCAGTTTGTTATACCCACTGGACGAGGGCACGTAGAGACTAGACGAGGGGCTGCATCAGTGGAACTACACCCTGGGTAAACTAGGTAGTTCTGTGTCTGGTGAGCTGGATGGCCCAAGTGGTTGTTGGTTCAAAGTGGGTTCCGACAGGGTTCTGGACTGGCTGTTGCTAATGTACCCTGTGCACTTACTACTGGACGAGTTGATGGTCAGGCAGAAGGAACTTCGTGTTACCGGTAGCGGAGAGAACAGGATTGTCCTGCAGTGGGTGACTTGTCAGATTTCAGCTTCGAAATAAAAAAATAAAAATAAACTCAATTGATCTAAATATGTGGTGAGCTTTGTCTGCAAAATCGGATCACGTGACCATTTTATTAACAAAAAGTTCTAATAAACTGCTTGCTAACACAGCTTCAACAATTTTTATGTTTTGATTGTCACTAATTTAACAAATTCAGAGTTTATAAATTATTGTATTTGTACATGACATTTGAACATGTTCTGCAACTATAAATTTCATTGAATATATCAATGATATGCCACAAGGTGGATAAAAATAGTGGGAATGGCAGTGACATGAAGAGGTATTTTTGCCTGCATACTGCATAATGTTTCTGATATTAAATATAAATGTATAGAAAGTTTTATTGATAAGAACTAGGAATGGGTCAAATCCTATTTTTGGCTGAATCTTAATCCATATGGGAATCCTTTATAATATTCTCGAATCTTAAACCAAAATCCTTATCCAGTTTACAAAACAATTGTCCTTAAATTTTTTTTTCTCAAATGGGAATGAACTGGGAACTTGGCAACATACAATTAATTCTAACAGTTAATGCACTCACTGAACAAGATTATTCATGGTGAAATGATACCGACATGCGAAACAAAAAATGGTAAATATGACAGTGAACTTGTGTNAAAACCAAAATCCTTATCCAGTTTACAAAACAATTGTCCTTAAATTTTTTTTTCTCAAATGGGAATGAACTGGGAACTTGGCAACATACAATTAATTCTAACAGTTAATGCACTGACTGAACAAGATTATTCATGGTGAAATGATACCGACATGCGAAACAAAAAATGGTAAATATGACAGTGAACTTGTGTACTCATCATTAGCGCTGACAACATGGTATGAATTGCTGGCAGTAACATGCTGCCAAGTTAGATTAGAAAGCTAAAACAACTTGGAACAGTATCCTTAAATAGCTTAAATAGTGTAGGGTTGTGTCTAGAAAAACTATTTGTGTATTATGCAGTATGCTTAAGCTACGCCTCGTATATTATAATGTACATTAAAAGTATGTAGAGAATAAATTGATGATTAACTAGTTAACTGAAAGTATTGAAAATCTTGGAATTGGCATAGTAGGTTTTTTTTCTCCCCATCTTTTTGAACAAATATTTCAGCAGAGTGATTCACTATTTCAGTACAATGTCTTGTGCCGCAAAGAAACATACAAATTTACGGTGCAAGACATAGCTCCTCAGGAAGGCATCTCTCTGGCAAAATTTAATTCACAAAGTTGGCAACAATTGCTGACTGAGATTGATTGCCCTTTCTTGGATTGTCTATATTGGCTGCCAGAAACTTGTAGATTTCAGTTATCATGTTGAGCGTGATTTATGTCCCATGCTGTCTTAATTAAGTACACAAAGTAAGGTAACGATGTGCCAAGTTCATTTACATATTGTGCAGTCTCTGTTTTCAACTGACGTGCAAAATAAGCACACAGGTTTCCTGTTCACTTGTGCAATAAGGATAATTTTACTAATGGTACATCACACAAGGTTTTTGGAAACCATTTCAAAGTGGCATTTCAGTGGGAGGTAGATTGATAAAATAAATAACTGCTATGACAAAACAATTGAAAGTATTATGCAAATAAATTTGAAAACATAAACTGGAGTATGTATCATGCGTAGATTAATTTTAAAAGTGTGGTCAAAATGAAAATTTACAACAGAGGTTGGCAACACAAAACCAAGCTCTCGTATTGAGTCAAGGTGTCATGGCTATTCTAATGTTAACAAATGCTTCTTTTTGGAAATAATAATTATGTTACTTGCATCTGCCTCCTGTACCATAAAAATCAAGTTATAAATTTTTACATGGAAATTTTTTTTCTCAATTTTAATATACTACGACGTGCTTATAACATTTTAGTCAAAAAATTTCATGCCTTATAGGAATGTCAGTTTTTTTTTTATTGTTGCAATTAATCTACCGTAATAACAATGTAAAAATTTTCACTGAATAATATTTTTGCATTACCAAATTTAATGTAAAAAAAAATTTCACTCAAATGGCCGTAATATGCTCCAAAACTTGAATTAATTTGGCAAATAAATTAAGAATAGCTCAAATTTAATTATTTATGTATGTAAAACAAATAGGCATTTCTGTTTGTGTAAATGTGGCTGCCATTGGAATCCATAGATATTGCAGTACATGCATAATACCAACACTGTTACAAAAACAGTTAAATTCAATTTCTACTTTGAGATATCTCCAGGCCATTAGAATTTGTGTTGAAGTGTATGTACACACTTTAATGTTTTATTGTATGTTCACCATCTTTGTTCATTGTTTTTGTTTGGTGCACAAGTTGTACAACTCAGGAGTTGCAGAAACAAATTTAATTGGAAAAAGTATTGATTTAAAGATACAACATTTTTATTGTTTTAAATCTGAGCGTGAATAACACTTAAAAAGAACAGCAATTTTATCAATTGCAAAAACAGCCTTCTTAACGTAACAATTAAAAATCTTGTATCATATTGGCAAAAAAGCAACAAAAAAATATTTGTGGCAGCACTTAATACATTCTCTAAGTGAAAGTCATTCTATGAAACAAGAATATATATATCCTATTAATTTTTAGTGTTAGCACACATTGGTTTTCTATCTGCAAACATTTAAAATGTGCCATCATCTTGGGTGCATTGCATATTAATGTTTCTTACAGTTTTTTGCACCTATAACATTATATTTTCCTTGTCCATTGAAAAATGTAATATCATTGTTTCACTGGTTTGTAATATGCTGCTAAAGGAAAGATAACCTCAATGTGTTATGTCATGTAACATTTCTCAAATCCTGTCTCGAATGCTCGGAATCCTCTGGATTCAAAGGATTCGACAAGACTTGGATTAGACCCTCCCATCCCTAATAAGAATAGCTAGTTCACATTTTCTTGTTTCATGATGTACGTGCATCGCCAGAATGGCTTTGCCAAATTACATTTTCTCCTAACACACCACACATTTCGGGATGTGTCAAATAATTTTGCCAGTTTGACAACAAATGTAACACAGTTGAAGTAAAATATCATACCATAAAATGTCTCTTAATAAAACTTCTTGTTGAATATAGGCAAATATATTGAATGTTTACAGTGTTAACGACATGAGTTCTTAAGTTTAAATGGTATTAAATGTGACTTCTTCAGAGTATTTATAACATAAAATTTTTAATAAGTATTAAAATGCGTACTGAAACACAACAAATGTGGTTAATGAATAAACCACAAATTTACTTTATTGAATAGGATGTAATTAGTTTGTGGGTGGTCGGACACTTTTATTTATTATTTGTAACTAAAGTAAAGCTTCGCTATAACAAACTCCAAGGGACCCAAATTACCACTTGTTTGTTATAATGAAGTTCNCATTATTTTTACATCATATAAATACACATCGTATATTTTTTTGTAAGATTGACACGTCACAGTCTGCTCTCCACTCTGTATGTGATCTACTGGTTGATGGAGCGCTAGATCGCCTGGTCAACCTTATTGTGTAAACGAACTGAACACATACTCAGGGGTGAACTCAGGCCGCTAATAAACACTTCTACTTTTGATTCGGTTAGCTAAACAGTTATTTTATTGCATCATTACGTCACTCATTATATTGGTATGGTACACTGCACTCTTGGGTTCCGCTTCTCATCCCCCTTCCCTTACCCGTCGGAGGCCTACAGGTCAGAGTTTTAGTTCATAAACGTCGGGGAAAAGTGGTTGGATTTGGAGGCGCGGTTACTTAACTGAGCTGCCACTGTGTGCTGGTTTCNTTAACTGAGCTGCCACTGTGTGCTCGTTTTGTCTCGGCTTCGCGTCCCGGGAAGTCGTGTTGGGGTGTCTCTCGGCGACCTCGGCGCCCGTCCCGCGATGTCTCTCCGGTGCTTACGTCCCGGCCGTCCAACTGGGTTGCACCCCTGGCGCTACCCCGCGTCTCTTGAGTCCTCGGGATTGACTGATCTCTCCACCTCCCTGCTGGACTATATCCCGTCCCCTAGAGCAATTCCCTACGTCATTGGCGACCCGATTTACGTCAAAACTTCGGCGTGCGTCATTGGAAGGAAATATCCGGGTGACGTCGGTATGAGCATTTGACGCACGTTATGGCAGGTTGTGAAATCGTCGCTCTGTTCTCTGGCTAGACGCGTCATGCGTCAAATCCCCCCGGCAAATGCGACGTGGAATAATCTGCCATTTATTTACTGTGGTTGGATATCTGTATCGGTTACGGTTCTGTGTGGGGGCATACGTGCTAGAGCGCGTGCTGTGGGCCTAGGGCGGCCGTTCTAACCTCCCCTTCGCGGTCGCTTGCTAATTCACGTGTCGCCCGCAGACAGCTGACTCCCTCATCCCTCTCTCCTTTCTCCTATCTTTGCTTTGACCTACTGTTGGGTAAATACCTGTGAAGGTTAATGGTTCCCCTTGTTTCTACGGCAGAGTGGGTGGAAGGGGGGTGTGCGGCGGAATCCAGAATCTTTTACATTTTCACATTACATAACAACCACAAACACTCTTGCATCCTGTCACTGGTCGGCACACAGGCCTGTTTTAACAAAGGCCAGACACACAATAACACTCTACTCAATTCACTATGGCCTGGGTTCCCCCCACTGCTCCAGTGGCAACACGCACCCCTTAATGCAGCTGGGGGCCTTGGTTCCTACTTTACACATGGCACTGAGAAATGAAACACTCCAGGTGAGCTTATTAGTATCTCACGCCTTAGCGCGCAAAAGGACACATGTTTACGTATTTTGCCTGGTAACTCATGTCTTGGCGGTAATAAACACTTAGTGAACACTTAGTAAACATCTTAACACACTGTCGGCACCACGTAATATAAACTGTTCCACTGGTTCTTCGGCCGTTTGCTCTCAGCGGGTGACACTCGGTAGACATTCTACATCGCGTCACACAGAGTCTGTTACTAGTGATGTCTTCGCGGCCCCTGGACCTGTGCGGGGCCGGTACGTGCGCCTATCTTTGTAGAGAAGGTGCCCCTCCCAGTCTCTGCAACTACGCCACNTGGACCTGTGCGGGGCCGGTACGTGCGCCTATCTTTGTAGAGAAGGTGCCCCTCCCAGTCTCTGCAACTACGCCATGACTGGATCCTCCTGGGGTGGTCTTCGTCTCCCACTGGCACCGCATCTTTGTCACCCTGCTGGTTTCTCCTAGCGGCACCTCTCCTGATAGCTGCCCTTCTTATCTCCTCGGGGGTGGGCGGTTCTGTAGCCGCCGTTTCCCACTGCCATTCTCTGGGTCGTCGGAGGTTGTACCCCAAGATCAGTTNTCTGTAGCCGCCGTTTCCCACTGCCATTCTCTGGGTCGTCGGAGGTTGTACCCCAAGATCAGTTGGCTGGGGGACTTCCCAGGGCGGCATTGTACCTGCATCGTAATGTGTATAGGATTTCCGGGAGTGCCACGTCCCACTGTGTGTGGTTGTCCCCCGTCCTAATGCGCACGTTTTTTTTAGTTCCTGGTTCCGGCATTCAGTAGGGTTTGCCTGGGGGTGGTATGTCGGGGTCGTCCAGCTTTCCGCCCCCCATGCCTTGCATGCCTTTGTCCATTTCACGCCCGTAAATTGGGATCCATTGTCTTAATTATGCGTGAAGCCCATAGGGGTAGCCCCTTTCTGAAGGGCCTCCAGCTGTCGAATGATTGTGTTCCCTTCCTGATTGGGTATTGGGAATGCTTCTGTCCACCGGGAAAATTGGTCTGTTACGACCAGGAGATACCTTTTCCCNTTGGGTATTGGGAATGCTTCTGTCCACCGGGAAAATTGGTCTGTTACGACCAGGAGATACCTTTTCCCTCGTGGTATCTGGGGATAGGGGCCCATAATGTCTGTGGCGATGTGGGTCCAGGGGGTTTCCGGTTGTCTGGGCGTATATCGCGTNGCCCATAATGTCTGTGGCGATGTGGGTCCAGGGGGTTTCCGGTTGTCTGGGCGTATATCGCGTCTTCGGTATGGGATAAGCCTTGTTTTCACTGCACGTCTGACATCGGGCGATGTATTCCCTGACGTCAAGGCTGACTCCGTGCCAGGTGTACCGGTTGGTCAGGGCCCTTAATGTCTCATGAAACCCCGGGTGTCCCACGTGGGGGTGATCATGGTGGTGCTCGCGAATGCTGGTCCGCAGTGCATGGGGAACCAGATTTTCCACTGACCTGTTCGTGGGCGTGTTCTTGCCCAGATGACGCCATCTCTTTCTTCGTACCCGTCGGGATATTGTTTGATTAGTCCCGGTAATGCGGGATCGGCCTGCTGTTGGTCTCGTAAAATTTCTCTGTTCTCGCGGAACTTAATCAACTGTAACCTCGGGGTATCTGGCTGCGGTTGCTTTGGGGGGAGGGGGTAGCATATGTTCCCAGTCCTCTGCTACTCTTTCTTCTGCAACTGTCTGCGGCCGGCGGGATAATGCGTCGGGGAGCTCGTTAGTAGATCCCGGGCAATGCTCTATCGTGAATGTAAATTCCATTAGGAACAGCGCCCTCCTCCCTAATTTTGCCCGCTCGCTACTCTGGGTTCTCAGCCAGGTAGTACAGATATTTGCGAATGGCCCAGATCACTGCAAAACATTCTTGTTTGTTACCGTGGTAACGCCGTTCGGTCTCGTTCAAAATTTTGCTGGCCAACGCTATCATGCGTCGCTGGTTTTGTGATTGCTCCTGATATAAGACTGCGCCCATTCCAGTCCCGCTGGCATCCGTTTGCAAGATTAGGGGGAACTCGGGTATCGGCCGATAGAGCGTGTCTATTTTGCTATATCGTGCCTTTAACTTTTGAAAGGCGCTTTCATGTTGTTCGGTCCATTTCCAGCGAGCTGTTGTGGGTAGGAGTGCGTTGAGGGGGCCATAAGGGGGGCGACATCTTTTATTAGGTCGCGGAGCCAATTGCATAGCCCCAGAAACCGGTTAAGTTGTCTTCGGTTAGTTGGTACTTTGGCCTCCTCGATTTCTCGCACTTTTTCCGCCTTTGGACGATTTCCCTCTGGGGTAATTAGGTGCCCTAAGTATTCGNGGCCTCCTCGATTTCTCGCACTTTTTCCGCCTTTGGACGATTTCCCTCTGGGGTAATTAGGTGCCCTAAGTATTCAACCTGTGTTTTCCCGAAGTGGCACTTCTCCATTTGGCATGTAAGCCCATGGAGCTCAAAGCGTTCCAGCACTTTTCTCAGGTGTATTTGGTGTTCCTCCCATGTACGGGAATGCACTATTACGTAATCCAGGTATGCTAAGCAAAACTGTCCGCTGTAGCCTGTCAGTACCACTGCTGACATTAATCGCTGGAAGGTGGCGGGCGCGTTCTTCAGCCCNTCAGCCCGAAGGGCATTACGCAAAACTGCAGAGTTTCGCCCTCTGGGGTGGTAAAGGCTGTATACTTTCGGGATCCTGGGTGTATTGGGATTTGCCAGTATCCACTGCGCATGTCTAGGGTGGAGAATAAGCGCGTCCCCTAGGTCACGAAGCATATTCGCCATGTTGATGGTGTGGGGAGCTATGGAATAGGTGACATTATTCAAAGCCTGGTAGTCGACGCAAAACCGGAGTTCTACGTCTTTCTTGGGTACAAGCACTACCCTGGCATTGTATGGTGAGTCAGTTGGTTCTACTATCCCTTGCTCCTTCATCTCGGCCACTTGGTCCAAGATAATTTTCCTTCGACAGGCTGACGGGTTACTTGGGCGGCAGTATATGGGGCGAGGGTCGGTTATCCAAATCTCGTGTTGGATGGCCGTGGTCTGTTTTAACCGGGTGGATTTTTCGAATATAGTTCCATGCGAGTTCAGGATCTGTAACAGTGCTTGGAGTTGGTCAGTCTCTAGTTGGTGGTTCACCTCCTTGTCGCAAATTTCTTGTGATTGGGGTGTTTTTATCGGGGCCTCCCAATTTATAGCCACCCTGTCTTGTTTGCCTAAATATATACACTTTTGCCTGCAGTCAATTATACACCTTTGTCTCGTCGCCGGGGGCGACGGGTGACTCGCAGTCCCGGTGCGCGCATTTCCCGGCTCTTCGCGCTTCTGGCGGTTCTTGTTCCCTGTCTCAAGGGAGGAGCCCGAGGTAGCTTTCTCCCTCTCAGCGGTTATGCGGGCTTTCACGATAGGGCAATCGCTATGGAAATGTTTCTCAGGGCAGTACCAGCACGGGGGTACGTTTGCCCCTTGGCTTCTAGCGGTTTGGCTATTCTCGGTCATCCGCACTGGGCGGGCGTTCAAGGGGGCGGTTGGCGGGCGTGTTGTAACATCTGTTTTACACATTTCGTGATAATTGGTCTCCGCTTCTCGGGCTCTCTCTACCAGTTCCTCCATTTGTGTGGCCCGCGGGTATCGCAGAGCACTCCGCATATCCGGGTGACGTCGGTATGAGCATTTGACGCACGTTATGGCAGGTTGTGAAATCGTCGCTCTGTTCTCTGGCTAGACGCGTCATGCATCAAGATAAACCCTTTCCTTATAAAATTTGGAAGCCTCTTCAAACACACATGTAATTTTAGCAGTATGAAAGCAATCTAAAATGCATAAGCCAATGAAAAGTTCTCAAATTACGTACTTAAATTTTATTGAAAAATTTATTTTACCTTGGTTTTCGTAGGTTAAATAAATAATTGCTCATTTGGCATCTAATACAATATACAGCCAAACAAATGTGCACAAAACTGTGTGTGATGAATATTCAATGAATGTCCCATGTAATGTATCAACCACTGTAGAGCGGTTATTTATTCAAAACTAGCGAACCGGCGGTTTCGCCCGGTAACAATTTAGTTTTTACAGCGATACTTTGAAAGACAAAAATGGTTACTGTGGGTCATCCTTAAAAGATAAACATATGCTATCGTGAATTTTTCTGTAGACCTTTTTGAGAACTACAATTCTGTAGTCATTAATTTGATGTATCTCTTATGGTTTAGTCAGCGCAAGCCATGTAAGCGCCCTAAAAGCAGTTTTTTATGACTTCATTACAAACGGTTCGACATTTGTGTACTATCCTTACATTAAATATAAATGAATTATACACCAAAACCTTCCTAATGAAATTCTCTAAATGATGTTGAAAACCGCATCAAAATCCATCAAGTAGTTTAGAAGTAGTAAGCGAATGTACNATCTCTTATGGTTTAGTCAGCGCAAGCCATGTAAGCGCCCTAAAAGCAGTTTTTTATGACTTCATTACAAACGGTTTGACATTTGTGTACTATCCTTACATTAAATATAAATGAATTATACACCAAAACCTTCCTAATGAAATTCTCTAAATGATGTTGAAAACCGCATCAAAATCCATCAAGTAGTTTAGAAGTAGTAAGCGAATGTGCAGACAGACGCGGATAAGCGACTTTGTTTTATACTATTTAGAGATGAGCAATTTAAATTGTTCAGTACTCATGGTCAATATGCTGCTGATTTGACTTGCTACAATGAAAATAGAAAATACAAATTGATTGTAACATAACCTTATGCCACCATTGTAATACAATGCTCCGAACTTAAAATATATATATAACTTGTTCTAAAATTATTACATTAAGTGATATGGCTCAAACTGCAGGCATGAAGAATTGGGATTTTCTGCGTGATTTTTTTTGTGTAGTAAATCACTAGAAGTGTGAACCTTTGCATCGTAGTAACACACATTTATGGCATTGCTGTTCTGTGTGAGAAAGGCAATTTGCTCCTTTGCAAGAAATGTAGCACAAGTCAAACTGTAGTAATTTTATAGTAGAGTACATATAGGTACAATTCAAAAAAAGTATATATATTTACAATTTACTTAACATACCCAGCAGAATTCCCATAGTTTTCAGAAAACTTAATATCCATGTGCATTCGTCTNTATTTACAATTTACTTAACATACCCAGCAGAATTCCCATAGTTTTCAGAAAACTTAATATCCATGTGCATTCGTCTTAATAAAACACATTTTCTATAAATGTTGATTAGTGTCGCATGTCTTGCGAAGGAGCGATATGATTTTCATTTTTAGCTGTAAATCAGTGTCACAAACATGTGGAATGTGTAACTCAATGGTAGAACCAATATTTGTGCAACAACAGTTGACCACTCCCAGCATGCACTCCGAGCTGTCACGAGTCAAGCAAGTAGTCTATTGGAGCACAATAACTTTTTTATATTATTTTAAGTTTACGGTGCTACAAAAAGTACCTAAAGTACATCTTTATAGCCTAATATATATAGAAAGAATGGTTTTTGCCCATGTTAAAAAAAATGCACCTGAAACATTTATAATTACTTATAATTGATTTTAAAAATTTGTCCCAAGTGCTAGGTTTCACCCCCATGGAAAGACTTTAAAAGTTCTACAAATATCCAACAGATAGCATTACAAGGTTAATTATATGTTCAGAGAATGTTCACTTAGCCATCTTCAGTGTAGTAGCTTTGTTGTTTGCAGGTAAGATTTATTATTAAGATTTTTAAAAAAATTCTATGTTAGGATTTTACAAGTATTTAAAATAATTGTAAGTCAACTACTTGGCATTCTTAAAATTAATGATGTTGATTTGTTTAATTAGTTAACATCATAGATAAATGTAATATGAGAATTGATGTTGATTTGTTTAATTAGTTAACATCATAGATGAATGTAATATGAGAATTGATGTTGATTTGTTTAATTAGTTAACATCATAGATGAATGTAATATGAGAATTTTCCATTGAAAACCAAACCATATGGATTGAGTACTTGAAAGTTCAAATTCATTACAGAATAATCACAAATGTGTCACCTCCATGGCTAAGGGTAAGTATGGAGGTGAGAGACTAATGACAGAGCTGAATAAATTGTTTAATTATTGTAAAATAACATGCATTATTATAATTAATGTCCTTAATGTGTGTGTTTGGTTATAGTCAATTAACACACTTCAAGTCTGTCTGTTGCCATCATTTGAATGTCTTTCACTCATGCATCTAGTCCAATAGTCAAGCCAGCTGCACTCTCCACTGCTTGATACTCGCAGTCCCAGATTTTCCTTCCGCTGGTCACTTCTCTCGCCGCTTGTCGTCTTCACTGAAACTCAGCCACTCATCCATTCAACAACTCCTCTTGGTGGCTCGTCGCATTATTTATACTCTTCTGGCCTTGACCTTGAAAGTTTGATGTGCCCCAATCACGTTTTTTGGTAATAGACATGTGGCTCTTGGTTTAGAACACGTCTGTAATTCAAAACATTCCATTTACTTGCTGCCGCTATCACATGCTTCTTGGTTTTGGAGGGGAATTACGTTAGGACACTTAGAGTATTCTTGGGCCACCAGGAGATACTGATTACTTCTCTCTGGGACAGGCAAGGGTCCAAGAATATCCACTGCCACTCTCTCGAATGGGGCACCAACATTGTATTTATGGAGGTAACCTTGTCCCCTGGTCCTTGGGCCCTTTCTCGCGGTGCAGGTGTCGCACATTCAGTACCACTTCTAAACATCCTCCCGACAATGAACTCAACATCCTCCCGACAATGAACTCAACATCCTCCCTACAATGAAGCCAGTGGAATCTCAGTCTAACTCTGTCAATTGTCTTATTAACACCAAAGTGCCCACTGGTTTGCTGCATTATGCAGTTCCTTTAAGACTTCTGGAACCCTGCATTCTTGAAGGACCAACTGTTAGCGTGTGTGTTTTCCATCAATACTTTCCCAGTTTCTGTAAAGTACACCATTCTTCAGTAGGAGGGAATTCCATTGTGCCCAGTATGCTTTGTCTGCTGCGCTCAGGCTAGATATCTCTTTCCACTTTAGTAATGGCTGCAAAGTNCTTTAGTAATGGCTGCAAACTGGGATCATCCAGCTGATCTTTCCTAATACCTTCATCACTCCAAGTTGGCGTCCCATCATATGGTAGAGAACCTTGAATTCTTGTCCTCTGTACCTTCAGTGGTTCGCTACTCTTGTCTTCATGACATTCACAATGAAGACAGAATGGCTCTCATGGCTTTCTAGAAAGTGCATCTGCATTGCTGTGAAGGTGTTCAGATCTGTGCTGTATTTCAAAGTCATATTCTTGAAGATACTGTATCTCCAAGGCTATTTGAACTTCGGGGTTATTGAAATTTAGTAGCCAGCGTAATAAAGCATGGTCAGTTCTTAGAGTAAAATGTCTGCCATAAAGGTAGGGGTGGAAGTGTGAAATTGCCTTCACCATGGCCAGAAGTTCACTGCATGTAACACAGTAATTTCTCTCACACTTACGCAATACCTTACTTAAGTATTCTAGTGGTCTTTCCTTCCCATCTTGAACGTGAGATATTACAGCTCCAATGCCTACATCACTAGCATCAGTGGCCAAAATGAATACGCCCTCACTTTTCGGGAAACCCAGGACTAGGTTGAGTTATCAGAATTTTCTTTAGTTTGCTAAAAGCATTTTCATTGGACCACTAAGGTCCAATGAAATCTCCTGTTCGCCTCAGTTCATGTAGTAGCGTGGTGATCGTGGCAAACCCAAGTACTAATTGATGGTAATGTTCACATAATCCGAGAAAACTCCAGACTTCAGTTTTGTCAGTTGGCGTCTGCCAATTTCTTATTGCTTTGATCTTCTCAGGGTCCGTCCCTATTCCATGGGTCAACACTACATGTCCCAAGAAATTTATTTTCTTTTGGAACAGGTGGCAACTTCTTAGAAACTAGTTTCAAGTTGGCTGCGGTCACTTACTGGAATACAGAATCTAAGCATGATAGGTGCTGTTCAAATGTCCTCCCTGTCACAACGTCATCTAGGTTAAACGACAGATATCTAAAGGCAGGACTTTTTCCATCAGGTGTTCGAAGGTGGCAGGGTCATTACATAGCCCAAAAGGCATATCTTTGAACTGCCAGGTTCCTTTCCCTTGGATGTAAAATGCAGTCTTCTCTTGGTCCTCTAGAGCCACCTCGCACTGCCAGTACCCACTATTTGTTTCCGAAGTAGATAACCATCGTGAACCTACTAGGCTGTTCAATGTGTCGTCTATCCTAGGAAGCAGATAAGAGTCTTTCTTTGTCACATTATTAAGATGGCGATAATCCACAACAAAACCTCAGTGACTTATCTTTCTTCTTAACAAGTACAATGGGTGATGACCACGGACTAACTGATGGTTCTATCACATCTAACTCTCTCATTTCCTTCAGAAATCCCTCAACTGCATCATACAAAGCTAGTGNCTAACTGATGGTTCTATCACATCTAACTCTCTCATTTCCTTCAGAAATCCCTCAACTGCATCATACAAAGCTAGTGGCAGTTGTCTTGGTGGCTGCTTTATAGGCCTGGCATCTCCTGTATCAATGTGGTGACAGGTCACATTAGTCCTTCCAAGGTCATTCGGTCCACACGAGAAGGCATCCCTATTTCTCTGCTGTAATTCAGAGAGAGCCTTTTCCTGATGCCAGGTAAGATTTTCTTTTGTTCATACTAGCAATTTATCCAGTACTGGTAGAGGACGTTCTATTTGTTATACTCTAGAATATTCTGGAACATTTGAAAGTATCTGTATGACCTGCTTGCAAACACCTATCATGGCCCCCTCCTCAAGAAAACTGTCAGAATTAGAAGAGATCAAAGTTATTCCTGCAACGACATTATCTGGCATGATGCCAACCCTCTCCACTGGCTCAGTTAGACCCAAACGCCTGGTAAACTTTCCTTGACATCTGCCTGAAATGACAATTTCACTAGAAGCGNCACTGGCTCAGTTAGACCCAAACGCCTGGTAAACTTTCCTTGACATCTGCCTGAAATGACAATTTCACTAGAAGCTGGCAGCACAGTGGGTTGACCACATACTACTGAGCAGCTGATTGGGCAGGACAAATCATGTCGTGTTGACACCACCAACCCTATACTGCCTACCCATAACACACCAAGTCTAGTATCGATACAGCACCCCAGCCTACATAGTACATCAAGCACCAAAAGATATTCATTCTCTATTTCTGCTTTGTAAACATTGTACTCTATACTAAATGTCACCAAGCTTCAAGATCACTTTCCTCTTACTTCTAACAGGTGTGGCCTCACATTTTACTGTAGTCAAATAGCACCGTTCCATACTGTCGTCAGGCGATTGCTGGGGGGAAGGCCCGAGGATGTCTGGTCTGACTACTGTTATGGTCGCCTCTTTGTTGACCATTTGGCAAGGAACATCATCTAGGTTTCCCTCCACTAGTATTGCATCCCAATCCGGTTTCACCGACCGTACATGTAANAAGATTGGTGTTTTCAAGTTCTCAGAATGTACGGTATTCTCACCGACCTCTCGCTGCCTCTTTGCTCACTGTTGATTCTGTTGCTGCTGCTGTTGTGGGCAATAGGCTCTCAGGTGCCCTGGGTATCCAACACGCAGGCCGTTTAGGTGGGGGGCGGCGTGGCTCTTTAGCACGGACTCTGGATGCGATGTACCTTATATCCGTCTGCATTTCCTTCGGTGTCTTCATTATTCTGTCTACGTCGTCTTTGTTCAGTTTCACTGCCCATACCGGACATTGCGGAGCGCTCCCCTGTCTTGCCGACTTCACCTCCACTGCTCGGATCAAGGCGTCCTGCATGTTGTGGAGTGCAGTCAGACGTACCGCTTGTCGTACCTTTGTATCGACGATGGCATTGATGAAGAATACGACTGCAATGGTGTCGCACGCTTCCTTGGGCACCCTTCCAGAGAGAGATGTCGGAGAGCCGCACGATGCCTTGCCATAGCTCCTGCAGCGGCTCCCCTGGTCGCTGGGTGCAGCTTCACAGCTGTGCATGGCGGGTATGTCACAGGTACCTGTTGCCGAAACGCAGCTCCAAGGTCGACACCAGTGTGTGGTACTTCATTCAATGTCTCTCTGGCAGAGGTTGTGGTATGCTCAGTGCGGGGCCTCTTGGTACGGTAGCGAGGTAGTAAGCCCGCTGTTCAGCTGACCAGCCATTCAGGGTGGCGACTATTTCAAACTGGTGTTGGTACTCCCGCTACAATTATCTTCTCTAGTTTGATCAACTGATTTTTTATTGCAGAGAGCTTGTGGAACAGAGTTACGATACATGCGGAATAACTTTGAGCCTGGCCAACCTTTATAAATGGAATGTATTAGTGCGAGTCGTGGAGGGGGCAGAAGAAGCCGCAGAGTGATAACGCGTATTTGACACCAGCACGGCTATACAGAGTGAAAATGTAGACAGTCTGAAGCAGACGTAGGTATTGCAAGCACGTCCACATTACTAGGACCTGTTTTCCTTTACTGTTTGAATCTGAGGTTTGAGAGAGTGAAGTTCATCACTTGTGCAGTCAGTGTTCTTTAATCTGTATGAGACAGCACAGGGAAGTACATACAGTACAACATATAACATTAAAATGGGTGTGTCTCGTACCACAGTGCAAACAATTAAGAGGGTAGGTAATCAGAAAGAAACAGGTGAAGGAATGTCTTTCTCAACACCCAACATGAAACTAAAGAAAACCTCTAAATATGACCTTGATACCTTCGACGAAACTGTGGTATGACGTACTGTTTACAATTTCTACGTAACTGAAAAACGTGTGCCAATTGTTGAAACTGTAAGACTTAAGCTAAAGGATGGCATAAATTACCAAGAAAGTAAGATAACTTTAAGAACAACTGTGAAAAAGCTAGGATTTTGGTGGCAAAAACATATAGAATTATCTTAAGAGTATGCAGCGTATAGAAATTAGAAACTGTACAATTATTTACATGGATGAGCTGTACATTTTGTCATCACATGTAAAAAATAAAAAATNATAGAAATTAGAAACTGTACAATTATTTACATGGATGAGCTGTACATTTTGTCATCACATGTAAAAAATAAAAAATGTGGAGTGACATGTCTTTCTACGGTCTACTAGCATCTGTGGCAAAAGGTAAGCAGTTAATAATGATTCACGCCGGAGGCGTAAAACGTTTTTGTCCCTATTGGTCTTGCATTNAGGTGGAGTGACATGTCTTTCTACGGTCTACTAGCACCTGTGGCAAAAGGTAAGCAGTTAATAATGATTCACGCCGGAGGCGTAAAACGTTTTTGTCCCTATTGGTCTTGCATTATGGAATTTGCACCAGGCAACAGGGGATTATCNTTATAGAATTTGCACCAGGCAACAGGGGATTATCAGAAAATTATGAAAAATGGATTTCATAAAGAAACACAAACCTCGGCAAGTGGAGTACTCAATAGACAGACTACTGGGAAATCATGGCCACACAGTACTTCGTCTGCCACCCTATAATCCGGATTTGAATCCGATAGAAAGCATCTGGGCTAAAGTTAAAGGAGAAGTTTCTTCAAAAAATGTTCCTTGCAATTTGACAGATGTGAAAAGAAAATACTCTGTGAGGACATGTTTAACAGAATGGAGACAGAATACTGGATACCAATTTGCAATCACGTCAAGACACTCGAAGTGACTATTATGACAAGGAAGTGTGGTTTGAAATTTAAATTGATAAAGTGATTATAAATTTATGTGGTGCAGACCTTGATAGTAGTGGCAGTAGTGAAGTTTACGCATTAGACTCATTGGCTGGAGTAATGAGTGGCATTGAAGAACTGCCATAGTACTTTATATACGTCAGTGTAAGTAGTCAATGTTTTCAAATTTTCTCTACCTGCTGTGAAGGATTTGTTTTACTCTTGTTTCTCTCCTCCTCTTCCAACCGCTTCTCCACGCGTGTACCGCCCTCTCCTCCTCGTGTGTGACGTAGCTCAATCTCAGATTAATTCCGTGTCTAGATTATCTGGGGTGTCACTATCAGAGTAGATATAACACAATCATAGACATTTAATTCCTTGTCGATTTGGGACTCCATCTGTTAAAATAACATTAAAGAAAATGAACACTACCCTAAGGTTGGGACAAAAAGTTTTTTTTTCTCATCACTGTTAAGAATTAGAAAGAAAGGAGACCCACCTATCCCACATTTCAACTATGCATTGAGGTCAGAGGACATCAAATTTGATGTTAAAAATGAGAAACATTATACATAAATACTTAGACAATGACACAGATTATGCCTGTTTTGTTTATATCAATATTGTGACTAATATATATGTTAGTGCATGTTATTTTACAATTATTAAACAATTTGTTCCGCTCCGCAGTAATTCTGTCACTTCCATAGTTGCCCTTAGCCATGGAGGTGACTTCCATGGAAGTGACACATTTGTGATTTTTCTGAAATATATTTGAACTTGCAAGTACTCAACCCATATGGTTTGGTTTTCAATGTAAAATACTAGTATAACATTTATCTATAGTGTTAACTAATTAAACAAATCAACATTATTTATTTTAAGAATGCCAAGTAGTTGACTCACAATTATTTTTAATACTTGTGAAATCCTAACACCAAATTTGTTCTAAAACTTAATAGTAAATCTTACCCGCAAACAACAAAGGGACTACACTGATGATGGCTAAGTGAACATTCTCTAAACATACAATTAAGCTTGTAGTGCTATCTGTTGGATTTTGGTTTCCATGAACGTGACATTAGCACTTGGGACAAATTTTTAAAATCATTTATAAGGAATTATAAATGTTTCATATGCATTTCTTTTGAACATGGTAAAAACAGAAATCATCCTTTCTACTTATATTAGGCTATAAAGTTGTGCTTTAGTTATTTTTTATAGAGAAATATAACTATTTTTTATGCTATTGAAAGAGAATGGTACAGTTTCAAAAAATCACAGCTTTTAAACAATTTGACCAATTTGGTTGGTTCTTGCAATAAAATGTACAGGAGGAATCAAAGGTTTGCTTACCTTGAAATGTTTTTATGTACACTCTATTTGTAGCTCTGCATAGGTCCAGGCGATATTCGACCTCCATCCACGCATTCCGGAGCATTGTCTGCATAATTATCTCGATGGCAACAGTGATTCTCTGATGCAAATGTTTCTTCTTTCAGTGTCCATTTCGTTTGATATGAAAGCAGCGAATGCAAAACATTTGGGCCGATCTTCCGGCTTAATTTCATGCCTCAATTGAATCTTGTAGGCATGCAGTCTCAAAGGTTTATGAAGAACATTTTGCGTGGTAGTCTTCGGAATGCAGCTGGCAATTGACTTTTTATGGCTGTGCACACAAGATAGCCTAAGATGTTCCACCTTTTCTTCGTGTATTCTTGGCCGTCCTGTTGATTGTTTTTTTTGTACGGTACCGGTTTCACAGAAACTTTTAACCTAACTACAAACAGCCCTTTGTTGTGGTACACGTCCTGGATACTGCCGTCTAAAATTACGTTGCACGGTCACCACGTACTTGAACTCCGCGATCCACAGAACACACTGTGCTTTCTGCTGCACGGTCGACATCTCACTTGGCTGGGGGNCTTCCACTACAATTTGGTGCAAGAATCGGCTAACTCCGTTAGATAGTTTCGCTGCTATAAAGTTATGAAATAGTACCATTCTTTTTCAATGATCCTGTATATATTGTGACATTTCATGGTGGGGACATTTGCTAGCATTTCAGTATTATTGAATCAAATTTGATCTAGTTATCTGTACTTTTGTGAAATATACATCTTCCATGTATTCAACATGTATTTAAAGATAATGGATACTACATTTAAGTCTCCAGAACTATGAGTGTGTCAGATTTTCACTTAATTAAATGAAGTGAGTACTAGCTAATGGAAAAGGGTACAAAAGTAAAATAAGCATGCACCATTGAAGTTGCATTTAATCTGAAACACCTAAACATTACTATTTACCATAAAGCTTGCACTTACAGCTGTTTCGTGACATGTAAAATAACAATTTATCCAACAATTTTTTCTTGTCTACCTGTTTCTCCATGGTCGTTTGTGCAGTAGCAAGGCTATCAGAATAGGCAGCATAAAATTCACTTTGAATTATTCATGCATCAGCTGAGACAGGATTTTTTATATGGGATGTTGTTTTGTTGATAAGTTATCACACACTGGTTGTCAAAAAGTGTAAAACTTACATGAGACATGTTTTTAGATGAACTAATAAGCTCATATTTAATTTGGATAGTTGGTGGTCAGCATCCCCTTGCACCTTGGCACCGAGGAGTCTGATTGAGCACGGCCAGCCCCAGAAGTAGATGCGACTCGTCTGCAGCAGATACCGTAAAGTAACCACACCAAGAACTGTGGCACATGTGAGGTATTGATAGCTGGTCGTCCAGCTATGATTATAGTGATTAGGATCTTATTGGCAGAGGATTGTTCCCTTTAGAGGCCTTTCTCTATAAGCAGGGCAGCATGCCAGGATCAGAGAGAGAGAGAGAGAGAGAGAGAGATAGAGAGATAGATAGATAGATTGTGTCTCATCTTGTTTTGACTAACGCAGTTGGCTGCCCTCAGGTTATGGTAACCCTGGCCTCATGTCCTTAGGGAAGTATCTGCAAAGGGGGAAGGGGGGTAAGTGATGTCCCACGCTGGTCCAGGAGGCAGCCAACCGCAACTGCGCGTAAGGCAAGATAGGCGTCCCCCAAGTTGTTGAGGGGTAAGGGTCCATGTCGTACCATGGGCGTGCTGACTAGAGCCTTTGCTTCAACAAACAGACTACTAGTTGTAGTTTTGTGATCCCTCCCTATCCTATGCTGCCAGCCCTCCAGATGAGTCCGTCAGTATGTTGAAGCACAACACCACACCAGAAGGGCAGATGTGATACCAGCAACTGGAGATGAGCCTTAAGAACAGCTGCTCATCCAGCTGAGGGCGCACACAATTTTTCCTCTGTCATTGCCCTGGGGGTGTGACTGTACGCTCCTGGGCGTGGCATCGGAATATTCTGGGGCTGCTGTAACACAACATCCTTATTTGGACGTAATCCAGGACTTGGTAGGACTCACTGCAGAGGATTGCTGAATTAGCACAGTGTGGTTGTGTTTGTTCTCAATTAGGTTTAGTGTATTTTCTAACTTCAATTTTGTTCATTACAATTATGTATGGTAATTATGAAAGTCTTGTCAGTATATGAACTTGATGCTACTGGTAGCACACGGAAACACATCGTTGCATCACATTAGATGCAGAGTGAATACAAATGTGAGCAAGCTGGTGCCTTTGTCCTGCTATTAGGCTATGATGTAGCAGTTTTTAATTACTGCACTTAGCTCAGCTCACCACTCAGAAAACTTATGTTGTTATATCCTGGTGTAACTATGATTTATAACATTTAAAATAATATAATGGTTGGTTATGTACTAAATTTATATGCATATTTTATTTTTTTTTCACCAGTCTTGTTATGTAAACCAGTATAATTATTTTCTATTCCATGAAGTGCAAAACATGTTCTGTTATATTCATAATTGTGTGGTAGTTTAATATGGAACAAATTCAATCTGGTAGTATAAAATACCATTTTTGCTTGTTTTCTTGGATTAATTAAAAAGAATTTGTTTTTTTCTGAACAAGTATTCTTCAGTCACACAAATGATGTCTGTAAAATGACTGTACTGATAGCAAAATGCTTCCACTCAATGAAGCAACAAGTATTATATTATAGATGAAGATTGTAAGTGGTACAAGTCTTGCACATAAAAGTATACTAAAGTGTTGACCTTAGTTGTTAAAACATTGATAAGTTGTTGGTAATGTTATGTTGGCCAGCCAGCAATGGAGATCCACGGAGCCCAGAGTCACTGCACTTCATAGCAGGAGCTCAACCCAATCGGTACGAACAGGCTTTGACGGCGGTTGGGGAAGTAATACAGGACTACGACTCAGACAAGTTGTTCCCAGTCCTGGGATTTGGGGCTCAGTTGCCACCAGATGGTAGAGTTTCACATGAGTTCTTTGTCAACATGCATCCTGAAAATCCATTCTGCACTGGAATACCAGGTATTTTACATTTTTCAATTGAAGTTATTGTATGCTGTTGAGTTGCTCATTAAGTTGCCATACTTCATAATGTAGATGCCTAGTATTGGTTGTCACAGAAATTTGTAGTCCTATAATTAAATAATTAATGTTTGAAATGGGTGTATTTTTTTTTAATCAACAATTATTTTCCACGTTATCCTGTACAACCAAAAATGTTTAATCATACTATGTATATATACTTTTTAAAGGTGCAGAATATTTTCAGGAATATAATTATGTGCCTTTTATGCTTTTTCTGCAACACTGTGTCCCATTCAGTCATCCATGGCATTGTTAGCCTCACATGAAGCATAACTGAACCAACTTTGTGGGGCAGATTATTTTGTATTATTGAACATGGTGGTGTTTCGTAACTGTGTCAGTAAAATTACAGTAATTGTCCAAAGTGGGGAAACTACAGTAGCAAATGTAGCATTATACATGATTGGCCAACATTGAACCTGAATAATAACTTATCAGTTTTACTGGTCCTTTTGGGAGGAAGGCACATGGTTAACATCAGTCAGGAGGTTTCACACATTGGACAAGTAGCATCTGCTCCTTCTGTCCACAATAATAAAATGTAACTATGACTTTAATGTTGGTGTTAAGAAATAGTATTAACATATCTTTATCTTTTGATAGGCATATGTTGCAGCAGTGACTTCTCCTGTAAAAATTTGGTGTGTGATGTTCTCTTAATCATAAGAGTACTTAAAACCTAAATGATACTATATTTACATACTTCATAAGACATTAATGTCGAGATGTATAGTCCCCCATCAAATTGAATAAATTTGCACAATCAAATGACTACATACTAATGTATGATTTAAAAATATTGCCAGTGGGAGGTTGTAGGATATTTTTGTCTAGCCCCAAAAAATACATGTTTTTACACTGCTTATCAGACAGCGCATTCTTTTTTTTTTTTTTTTATGTTGCATTTGTATTTGCTTTAATGCTACTTTGTGACATTATGCATGGAAAAAAAAATTTGTGTGATCATTTTTCTTGTTTATTGTCTGTTGTTTCATCCCACATGAGGAGAAACTGTAGACGTTGCCAAGTTTTAGGCTATACACTGTAATACCGACATAACCTAGTCAGTATTATGAGACTTCAATTACTGGATTACATGGGCGCAGAGAAACAAAAAAAAACTGACATACTTCTGGTCGTCGCTTATTCATGCAATTCCAATTGTACATACTTCATACCAAACAGCTTCACAAACATGGTCACTCAGATGATATTGCAATACAGTATCCAAACAGTCAGTTCACCCCAATGAATGTTCACTAGACAATGACGACGTTATATCCCTATATTTCCCCTAAAAATACTCCAATAAACAAAAATCTTCCTCCCCCCCCCCCCCNTACTTGATGTGCATCAGAAAAACACACCATTCCCATATCCAATCAAACATGGCAGGAGCCAGCGATAGCGAATCACTAACTATCCTTAAAAATACTAGTGCCTCCCTTCTCTCGACCAAACTGCACAGTAAAGCTCAGAAACATCATCTTGAACGTTCTGTAAATACAACTCTATCCTCAACTGCAACATATGCACAAACTCCCGAAAAGTCCAGTGTTACCACACTAATGAAAAAAAAATCTCCTCAACACAAAAAAAACTTTGAAACACCAACTAAGTTAAACTCTTCTTTTGATAAATCTTCACTGCCTGCAATGTAACATCACCCCCATTGGTTTGGGATAGATCACTGAAACCNAACTCTTCTTTTGATAAATCTTCACTGCCTGCAATGTAACATCACCCCCATTGGTTTGGGATAGATCACTGAAACCATAACCTATTAGTTGGGTTGCCACGATTGTGGACTCTCGCAATTCCCTCTCTTGTACCAAATGTCAGTACATGAAACACAAACATCAATAAATCCTCAGCTTCATGCAAACAAAGCTTCACCATTAAACTCGACCATTTGCCTCCATTGGTGACACCTCATTACTATTGTACAACCCACCTGCATGTACTCAAAGGCACTTCAACTAACTTATGCTACGGTTATAAAAGACATTTTCTGTTCTAACTGTACACAATGAGAACAATATTATCTTCTTTACATACAATAGATTGTGAATAAAATGACANCATTTTCTGTTCTAACTGTACACAATGAGAACAATATTATCTTCTTTACATACAATAGATTGTGAATAAAATGACAACATTAATAATAATCATCATACTTTTTTTATGCTTGTAACTCCTTTCATGGTCTCAACAAAAAAACAGGCCATTTCTTATCATTTACTCTATATACATTATCCCCTATCACTGCTTGAATGGTAAAAGGCTCTTCAAATAGTTTGAAAAACTGTCTAATATTTTCATCTAGCAGTGATGACAAGCGGTGCATAGCCACTAACACTTCATCTCCAGTTTTTAATATATGTTATTTTACCCTTTGATCATGTTTTCGCTTCCTGTGTCTCGCTTTCAATTCCAACTTTTCGGCAGCTAACTTAACTGTTCTTGTATACATTTCCCATCGCTTCTTGGGAAATCTATAATGCTTTTTAATACTGTTGTCAGTTCACCCTTTCCCGTTAACTCCATAGGAGTAGCCCCTGCACTTTCGTGCCAACAGCTATTGATTAGATGTTCCACCAAACTTACCATTTTAGCCCACAAACTGTGATTCTCACTACAGTAAGTTCTGAA
The DNA here is from genome assembly GCA_002778355.1 of Clitarchus hookeri. Classification (NCBI taxonomy): domain Eukaryota; kingdom Metazoa; phylum Arthropoda; class Insecta; order Phasmatodea; family Phasmatidae; genus Clitarchus; species Clitarchus hookeri. The sequence goes on from NQII01007409.1 coordinate 83,994, forward strand.
CAGTCTATCCAACTCCCATACGATCTGCTCCACTGGATTAGCGGCCGGATGATAAATATCAGTGTATCGTATTTCAATTGCTAGCACCGTAGAGAGTGTGTTCCATTTATCACTCCTAAACTGGCGACCATTATCAGAAATTATATTTTGTGGCTGCCCTACCTCTTTCATATAGTCGTCCATAATTTAAAATGTGACGACTTGTGCAGTGGCCTTCTTTAGAGGATACAATTTTACAAATTTTGTAAATACATTGATCATAACTAACAAATATTTGACACCACTTCTGCCTCTGGGCAAGGGTCCGAACAAATCCGCACGTACCAATTCCAATGGTTTTCCAGCCAATACATGTTGCATATACCCTTGACATTTTCTATTCATTATTTTAGTCTGGGCACACAATAAATATAACCTCAACTCCCTTGCAATAGTCTATATATGTATATAAATATACAAAATTGTTGCACATATTTCACTGTTTTGGTTACCTCAAAATGTCCACACTCCACATGCATCAGTTTACTCAGTGTCCCCCTTAAATTATTGGAAAAACATAACCCATTTTACTCTGTTGTCTCCCACATTCCGAAAGAGATACCCATCTCATTCTGTAAATTTCTCTCTAATTACATCTCTACAGTTCTCCGTTTGTAACTCACACATCACTTTTTGTAGTGTATTGTTCCTAGCACTTTCGCACTTGATTTCTTTGCGGATTTCCTTAAAACCTGTTCCATCTGTTCTCGTAATGAATTAATCTCGAATTCTTACTACGAGCAGCTTCTACATCTACCAACTCCCTCGACAATGCATCAGCAACAGCCTGTTCCTTCCCTGGCTTATATTCAATGGTCAAAAAATACTCTAACTGTATTTATGATGTTTTCATGCTTTAATGGTGAAAAGCTGTTACAACTGTGGTAATTATTTAAAGTTCACGTATGTTTATAACACAACTTTGTAACGTTTCCCTGCATGTTTGAAACACAATAAATTAATTTGCCTTGATATATCTGTGATTTGAACATTTGCTACTGTATAATAAGTTGCTGCAAATGCTAAAGTCCAACCAGTAAAACTCATAAGTTAATGTTACAAATAACTAGGAGCGTATCTGAGTTTCTAGGGGATGGAGGTCTTAATAAAAAATATAAATTACGTATTTTTTATTTGTTTTTAAAGTTATTTATAATGCTATAAAAATATACACAGCTGTTATTTACAACTGCCCATCTCTGTTATTAACACTTGTTATTCTCTGTGAGTCTAATATTTAATATTAGTCTCAATTGTTAATAAAGTCCTTATAGCTGTCTTTTTATTGGTTACAGTCATTTAATTCACACTGATTATTTACACAAAATCAATGCATTTGTCTATTGCTGTCATTCCAAAGGTTTGTCACTCACGCATCCAGTTCAATATTCCTGCCCATCACTCACTCTCCACTGTACTGAAGCTCGCAGTTCGCACACTTCACTCTCGCTGGTCACTATTATTGCCGCTCATAGCTTCGCCAGCACAGCACACCTAGCACTTAAGGGTGTACAAAACTCCAGACCGTCAACTCAGAGAACCGCCGCGCTTATGTAGACCCGCTGACCCGATCCAGAAGGTTGCCCACACACTGAGTCGTACTGAGGGAGGGCGAGGGTGATGACCAGAACATTCTTGCAATGATAACCCAAGTAATTCAATTCCCCCATAGATGGAGGTGGAATGAGTCCCAATAGGCTTATCGCATCAACTGCATGTGTTTGAGTGGCATAGTGGTGCCCTTCGTAATTCTCTGCGCACGTCTCTGGTTACCAGTAATATCGCCATGATTCCTTGAAGCACTGTACCTTACACACTCGTGGATAATCTTAGGTTTTGCTCGAAAGCCTTGATGACAAATTCAAAAGACCACATCATTGAGCTGCTTCACAATGCTAACATTTCTGTTGCTTCGGACAGTACNCCTTGATGACAAATTCAAAAGACCACATCATTGAGCTGCTTCACAATGCTAACATTTCTGTTGCTTCGGACAGTACCCTTTTCACCTCTGTGGGCTGTACAATGTCTCGTCTGACATTCTCCTGTCATACAGTTTCAACCTGTCATCATTTATTCTGAGGGACTGTCAAGTAAAATCGTGAATGCCCACTATTATGTGNTGTCATACAGTTTCAACCTGTCATCATTTATTCTGAGGGACTGTCAAGTAAAATCGTGAATGCCCACTATTATGTGAAATAGTTTGCTGCAATAATCAGGGGCTGTAGCTTCCTCTTCTATCTGTTGACCAAACAGCATGTCACTAGTGAAGCGCAGCTCTCTCCAAAACAGCATCCTTATTGATGTTGCCTATGTAGACTCATAACTGCCAGGTGGTAAGCAAGAAGAAAAAATGGCACCTTTGAATCCCAGCCCATTTGGCTGTCTGCCATGAAGATTGACAGATACAGATCAAGAGTGCGGTTAAGTCTCTTGACCATTCCATCCGACTGAGGGTGTAAGGCTGTAGTCCTAACCATTTTGTCCCCAGAATATTTTTTACACCCTGGAACACAGCAGCTTCAAAATTTCGTCCCTGGTCGTAATGGAGTTCTAGTGGCACCCCAAACCTCGAGAAGACGTGCTCTACGAGTGCACCGACCACAGAGTATGTGCTTTTAGGTTTGATGGGAGAATGACCTCAGGCCACTTAGTAAAGTAATCATGGGTTACCAGTAGATAGCGATTACCTCTCTCTGTGAAAGGCAAGGGGACCCAGAATTTCTCCTACCATTCTCTTGAATACGGCTCCAACATTTTATTTCTGGAGGTGACCTTGTCCCCTTGTCCTTGGTCCTTTCCCCGCAGTGTAGGTGTCGCACATTGGGCACCACTTCTCATCATCTTCCTGTAGAATTTGTCTTACTCTGACGGCGGTCTATATAACACTAGATTTGTTCCGATACCAATCAAGTATCGGTATCGGCCAATACTTTTTATACCTTTTCTTGATGTATCTATCGGGAATGGTATCTGGCCGATACATTAGTATCGGTTATACAGGATGATTCTAAAATAATGGGGCAAACATTGAGGAGTAGTAGAGCTCACTAAAACAAACAATTATTGTATAGGAATATATGGGCGGAAGTGACGCGTTGAAGCACAAACACAAAAATAACACATGAAATGCAACACAGTGTTTATTTACAACGTCGCCGCTAAATGCCTTTTTACGGCAATGTTTGTAATAATTAATTGCTCAAAATTGCTACCACCGACAGTAATGCAAGCTTGGTAGCGTCGGTGGAGTGATGTGGCCTATGTGTTAGGGACTGTAACCCTGGACCGAAGCTTGATGTGTGTTTTGAATGAAAACGGTGGGTCCTACGCACTTGCAATAAGAGGACCATATTTGTTACGTAAGTGACATTGCTCAATAGGCCAGCATCAAACATTACAAAATCCCCACCGTACAAAAGTTGCATTCAATGAGAGGGTGGCCATCCCTGTTATTTTCATTACCGTGGAAGGTAATGTTTGCTGTAGGTTAAGGATCTCAATAACAGAAAACAATGTTCTGAGTATTGTCATTTAATGTCACTTAGTTTCTAATATTTTGGGACATTACTGTTTTCAAATTTGATTTTCAAGGGGTCATTCCTCCCTTAATATTGCATGTAGGTACAAAGCGTCCCATATATTTGCTACTTAATTTTTCATAAGGAATCACCTCCCGGAGTTTGTTGGTGATTTTTACACACACGTATATCTATTTAATTCTGTTTTTGTTTCTCTATCAATAATATTTATTATAATCAAGTTTTATATTAGTTTTACTATCATTTTAAATTTAAAATAATGCTTAGAAAGCAGGAATATTACAATTTTATTTGCAACACTGCTGCATTGTAAGAGAAAGTTAATTTTAATGTTATAATTTTTTACTGTACCATAGTTTTAAATTATGCAGAATGATCACATAAACAGAAATTTTACAGTAGAATCACCTAAACAGAAATTTTACACGCACATCATAAAATGTGTATCCATGGAGTACAGTGGAATGCTCAGCGTCAGCTTTCAAAATACAGCAAGTGCTTAGCTGGAACCACCTACATATTATAAATGGGTCTAAATGAACAATTTCACAGCTGCTGTACCTTTTTTCTAAATCTATATTTATCATGTTCCTTTTCTTTATAATTTGTATACTGAACAACACATTGTGAAGCTGGAATTATGGGGCAAAGTCTTCTTCTATAGGCTGTCATGGTAAAGTGAGCACTTTCGAGGCCCTAGTTACTTTTTTACTTTCAGCCATTTTTTATCTTTTAAACACCTTTTTAAATAAATATTGCTATGTAAGTAATAAACACAATGTGTGTATTCCACCGCATTTAGAAGTTAACGGTCAAAGGCTAAAATAAAACATATTTTTATTGACTATTATTCCAAATGAGGGGGTTTTCAAAAGTGCTCACTTTACTGTGAATAGCCTGTTATCAGTTTTATGTTTTATTTGCACCCAAATTTAATTTTTTCACTTGCACTTTTTATACTTTTGTAATAGAAATGTTGTACTACCCTTTCTCCTGGAATAAAATGTAATGGAAACTTTAACCATCAGTGTAATATGTAAACACATTTTTTCAGGTGTGATTGAAGCATATAAAAAATGCATCCGTCAGATTCAGCTATATGGCCCGACCAATTTTGCTCCTGTGATAAATCATGTGGCCAGATTTGCACAAACTTATCCTGATGGATCACAGTACTTCATTTTGCTTATCATAACAGATGGTGTTATCACGGATATGGTTCACACAAAACAGGTTAGACTCAGTGTTTCCTATTATTTTATGTTTCTCCAGTAGCATAATAGTTAGCATGCTTGCTTTATGTCTTAGGTATTGAGTTTCACTTCTTAATGTTATGTTAAGGTAAGGGCACTAAATTTATGTCATGGTTTTTTAAAGCTCTTCCAGTAAGTCAGTTAAAATGAAACAGTTCTACATTTCCATGATGATAGGTTTACACATTTGTGTGTTGTTGATTTATGCTGAATTTGTGTATTTAAAATTAAAGTCATACTTTAAACTAAATTGAGTCATATTTTCAGAATGTTTCTACTAGTTTTATCATCGTACTCATTAGCACCTACTTTACTTATCTAAACACTCTTGAAATATTCACATTATGTCATAATATCTCGATGTATGGTTCGATTGAGAAGTTTCGTCATTTGTAATTCAAATGTTTGCTGTACTTGAGAGTGTGTTCAGTTAACAGCCTTTGATTTAGATGCAGTTAACTGCAATTTTTTAATCTTATTCATTACAAGTCATCTGCAAAAGTTCCGTAAGAAAATATGGACTTTCATTTATAAGGGTATTGATGTCACAAAATTGCAGTATTCAATTTAATAAAGGAAATTTAGCTAGTGGTACTTTGTTTCCTGAGGTAGCCAGAAAGAATATTAAATGCCCAAATAGCCATATTTGTTTTTTAATGTTTTCCCCTTTCGTGTTGTCTTCTTCTGTATTTCCGCTAAGTACCCGTCTGTAAACTAGGTGCGTTATTTCATGGTCGGACGATCCTGTGACACTCGTCTACTCGGTATTATAACGGTCCATGGTGATTGCCCCCAGCAAGCAACGATTGGCGATGTCTTGTCGGAGCGACGGTGCTGGTTTTTGCAGCATTAGAGGTAAATGATGGAAAGCTGACACCTTGGCATTTTTTGATGTGTTTACATCATCATTTCAAGTAAATTAGTCTATGCAAGTCAGTTTGAAAATTTTTATTATTTCTGTAGTGCCAGAGTGCAAAAGTAGCATGTATAATATTAGAAGAAAATGTGCAGTATTTCAAAATAGTCGAGGTTCAAACCTCATTTATAAAATCCTGCTTAATTTGAGATTCTCATTTATATAAAGTCTTTTTATTTCTCCCTTAAAATACAATATGCAACTTGTTAATTGCTACTCTAATACGTAATATTCAGTAATATGTAATGTGAAATAATTCTGTGGTTTTGGGCATGTTGAAGTAGAGCGTGTCCAGGTGGTAGTCATATTGGTCGCCCACTCAGTGAAACAGGGCGAGTCCAATTGCAACAGTGGTTGGATATTCCCTAGGCATTCACCTAGAAGACTCAGGGAACACCCTCACTAATCGGTGCATGCACCACTCAAAACTCCTTCCCAGTAATGACAATGTTATACACTAGTAGTAACTAACTCCTGCTTACCAATAGCAAGTACGGTGACCAATACTAATTTTAAAAAATTTCTTTCTTTTTTGTTTATATTTTTGGGCACACTCAAACTTTATATATATATATATGCATGCACATGTGTGTGTGCGCAGGCATGCGTGCACGTAGGTTATTCAACTAAGATGTTCACCCCGAATATCTTTCAAACTGTTGAAGGTATCGTAATTTTTATTTTGAATTTGTAAATGGCACTACAGGGCTCATAATACACCTATGTCGGTTCCGAGATTTAATTAATTACTGATATAACAATATCAACTTTGCATTTTTTAACTGGAATATACTAATTTCTCCCAGTAGCATAACATGTTATTAAACAACGAGTTCAGTGATGTGATTATTTCGAAAATCCGATGAGCACCTTTCAAGATATAAGGGGGTTTTCGTAGGTGTATGCATTTGATTGTAGCTGTCGTGGGGTAGGCTGCATCATCCACTGGAAGATGTTGAATTGGTGCGGATTGTGAAAGACACAATTGCTTGACGAATTAATTGTAATCAAGCTATGAACATCAAATTAAAAACACATGTTACTTGTTTATAACATCAGCAACCAACGTTCAATACCTGTGTTAGTGTATCACTGTGTAGCAACACTGCTGGACAAGCCTGCGGATAATGCTCGCTACTCCACCACAGCTACAGTCAAATGCATACATCTATCAACACCTCCCTATATCTCAACAAGTTGTTGTCGGATTTTCAAAATAATCATGTCTTTGAACTCACTGCTTAATAACATGTCAAATTAGTATATTATCATTTAAAAAACAAAGTTGATATTGTTATCTCAGTAATTAATTTCATCTTGGAATAGACATAGACTGTCTCTTATGAGCCCTGTAATACCATTTACGATTTTTGAATCAAAATGTTGATACCTTTAGCGGTTTTGAAAATATTTGGGGTAAACATCTTAGTTTAGTAACTCTCTCTGTGTGTGTGTGTGTGTGTGTGTGTGTATGTGTGTATATATATATAATACATAATTGTGTTTTTCCCCATTTTGTTAAAATTTTATATTTAAAATACAATACAAATCACAATAAAACAACTCCAGTAATAATGCCTTTTTTAAGGAACTGTAAAACAATTTATAAAAATTGAAAAATTTGAAGGAAATATGTTTAAAAACCAGTTTGTTTCTCTGCTTCTTGGCCACTACTGTATGACTCTAAAAGTGAGAATTCTAAATATATATATATACCACTAACTAACACACTTATGACTGGCACTGTGATGAATGTTACCAGTGTCTGCCCACGAGCTGGCATTACTCAAGATACATGCCAGAGTCGCCTCAACATGTGACTGAACTGCTGAAAGGAGTAATAAACATTATCTTTCTTTGATTTAGCTGTGAACAAATAGATTAATTATAATACATGTTCACATCCAGATAGTTTATTTTTTAATACATCAAGGTTATTAGGACAACTTTGTGCTGTATTGCAAATAAAACATTATATACTTAAAAAACTTTTTCTGACAATATAATACTAGGAAACCAATATTCCTAACTTGGATAGCCATGTAAAGATGCTGCTAATCGTCTTTCACAGATAACAAGAATCAGTAGCTAAAAAATTTGTGTGATACAGCAAGAGTGCAAATGGAAATTACGATTATTTTCCTCCATCTGAGAGGGTTGGAATAAATTTTTTATATACAGTCCAGGAGAACCTCAAAACTGCAGACATGCGCACACATTACCATCAAAATTGAAATTAAAACAGGACAGTGAATCGGTTTAAGAAGCTACACCTGACAAGATGTTTTGTTTACAGTTTGTTGTTCATTCACAAAATAGTATTTTGAAATGTAGGAAATTATTCCTCTGAACTGCATATATGAGCACACATTACTGCCTAAGATGCAGTGCTGAAGGCCTTTTGTTTAGGCTTGCAGTTTGCTAGAAAATAAGACATTCATTCACGAAACAATAATCTGAAAGGTAGGCATGTTCTGATTAAAACTATTCCTCAGAACTGCAGATATTAATACAGATTACCATCAAAATTATTATTAAAAAAGGGCCGCAAATCATTGTAAGATGCAGTGCCAGAAATGTTTTTTCTACAGTGTCGTAGAAAATAAGATGTTATTCATTCATGAAACAATAATTTATAAGATGGCATGTTCCAATTAAATTATTACTCATAACTGCAGGTATGAAAACAGATTACCATCAAAACACAAATATTATTTTCATTGTAAAACATGACCAATGCACCAATGAAGACAAATGTTTGTAAAAGAAAATGCTAAGAGTCCAATGCTCATATTTATCTCACTTTTTCCTTTTGTTTTGGTTTATGACAGTTACTGAAATGTTGATGTCGGCTAACGCTACTCTGTGTAGGATATTACAGCTGGGGCACTGTTTATTTTGTTTCCTTTGTGGTAGAGGGGATCTTTTAGTTGAAGTCTTTCATGAGACCACATTGGTTTTCTGTTCTTAGGAGGCAATTATCATTTTTGAATTCCATACTGTTTTGATGGAGCAGTGGAAAATTTTACTTCTATGGAAATAACATTAAAATTATTGTTACGTGGAAAATGTTAGCTTCGCCGATAAAATTAACTGTTATAAATATGTCACTTTTTGTACATATGTGAGTATAAAAACACTTTGTGTGTAAGTAAAATGTTGAATTTTCTATTTTAAAAATGATCTTGTGCTACAAAATAGAGCCAAAAGGGTGTTTTTTTAGGCCACGTACATTTCAAACGTTCCAACAAATGTTTGAAAATACATTATTTACAAAACACACAAACTTATTCCTGAAAATGAGTTGTATAACAATTTTTGACGATTACTTCATTCTAAAATCACGTTTGTTTGCCACTGATGTGAAATATTTTAATTGCAGAATCATTTGGTAAAATACACTTAACGTGTTTCCACTTTCAGAATGCAAAATATATTTGCAGCACTCAAGATGGTAATGTAAAATCGTGGGCCAACTTATTTTACAAAGCGGTGTACACGTACTGATGTTACATTTCACTCAAGAAGACACACTGAAAAGATGCTCCAATCAACTGTACGTAATGAAAGTGAATAGAAAAATAAACAAGACAAGCTGTCCGTGCTTTGCCCTAGTTGCTTGGCAAACAGTGTTGCCAGTGTTTAAAAATACGTAGTTGAGGTCAGGAATGTCCCATAATTGGAAATACTACATTGCTACTGTCCTCTGTGGTATAGTGGTCTGCATA
>NQII01007410.1:0-29632 GCA_002778355.1 Clitarchus hookeri
TATATATATATATATATATATATATATATATATATATATATATATATATTTACCATTTAATGATCTCTGAAAATCACATCTGCCTTGACCCATTCATTCCCACATTAATTTACGTTTGCAGGTGTTGCAAATAAGACTTTTTTTTTTACGCGTGCTGTACTTTAGATGCCAAAGAACTTGTTACGTAATCACAGTAGCATTTGTGTTCGGTGATCAGTTATATGAAGCAGGCACAACGCAGAGCAGTAACAAGGTATGCGAATCAGTTACCCACAGAGAATATCACTGGGCACTGGGCCTCGCAGAGTACAGCACTGGTCAAATATAAGCTTCCTGTACAACATGTTGACGATTGTCTACGTTAAGTATGCAAGGGTTAACAGAAAAAAAACCTAATTTAGCGGCAAAAATAATAGAGTTTTTTCGTATCTATATATGTAATTCGGATAAAGGTTGAAGTGCAAGCAGTGACGTGAGGAAGGGGCGTGTTGTGTTTCAGGACCTGTCCTGTTCCCGCAGTCACCACTTCCGTCGGAGACCAGCGGCGTGATCCCCGGAGCCTCCGGGTACGGCTTCGTTCCTCCGGGAAGCAACAGGATAGGTGAGTGCGTTCTCCTACTCTTCCATTACGCGCTAACCCTGCATGCCACGTAGGGACACCTGATGTCAGCGAAAGAGAGTTCCGCGAAGGCTAGACTTCAATACGTTCACACCTGTAGTTTGCTTTCCGTTATCAGAACGGACAGGGAAATTTCCGCGTTTGAAACGACCTGTAGGCTTAGATACCACGGTCTTGTGTAGTTTCCTTGATTTTATATGTATAGTTAGGGGCAGTGATATTTCGAGACAAGATACTGTCCAAAGCACTGTAGGGTCGTCCAGCTTCTTTGATTGGCTAATAAAATGTTCTGGCCCGTGTTAACCGTTTGCGCACGAATCACGAAGGTTCAGTGTCGGAGTTACTTAGTCCCGAGTGGCTTGGTCAAAGACGGACACGGCACCAGCAGCCAATGGAGGTATAACAACAGCTGAGGTGTGTATACAGTATTGAAGTCTACTGTGTGCTCCGATTTTTACGCGAAAAGTCGCTGGCCCTATGTATAGTCCATTCGCTGTTTCTTCGCACGTTTTGAATCGAACCTTTGAATAATCACCCCACATTTGACGAACTTGGTTGTTTCTTTGTAAATGTGCCGTCACAAACGTTTCATACGTCTGACATCATGAAAGTGCCTTCTTTTAGGTTCAATTGGAATTTATTTATATTTCATATATAAACTATATAAATTCATTAATAATTTATGTAAATAAAACCAGTGAGAAGATGAGTGCGTTGGTAATGCCTAGTAAGAAATAGTTCTTATGCAAAATATTATTACACAGGGTGCGCACGAATGCTGTTCGTTTTCCCTTTGACGTATTTTTTTTTATACTGGTGAAGCTTTTGTTTGCTCGAGGCGGAGGAATATCCTGGAAGTAGAGCTTTAGCAGAGCTTCAGAAAATTTTGAAGTAACCGTGAATGGACCATGTTATATAATCTACGCACAGAGAGACATCTCACGTTATCTTTTACCCGTGTCGCCAAGTTAAAATCTACCGTTGAATTTGTCCCCTTGGGCGCGCGATGCGATTTGTTTGCAAATGGCGGAAGTCGAGGTAGCGTACAACATTTTGCCGTCTACTGTGCTGTCAGACAATATCGCAAATTCCGCGNCGGCGTGATCCCCGGAGCCTCCGGGTACGGCTTCGTTCCTCCGGGAAGCAACAGGATAGGTGAGTGCGTTCTCCTGCTCTTCCATTACGCGCTAACCCTGCATGCCACGTAGGGACACCTCATGTCAGCGAAAGAGAGTTCCGCGAAGGCAAGACTTCAACACGTGCACACCTGTAGTTTGCTTTCCGTTATCAGAACGGACAGGAAAATTTCCGCGTTTGAAACGACCTGTAGGCTTAGATACCACGGTCCTGTGTAGTTTCCTTGATTTTATATGTATAGTTAGGGGCAGTGATATTTCGAGACACGATACAGTCCAAAGCACTGTAGGGTCGTCCAGCTTCTTTGATTGGCTAAGAAATGTTCTGGCCCGTGTTAACCGTTTGCGCACGAATCACGAAGGTTCAGTGTCGGAGTTACTTAGTCCTGAGTGGCTTGGTCAAAGACGGACACGGCACCAGCAGCCAATGGAGGTACAACAACAGCTGAGGTGTGTATATATAGTGTTGAAGTCTACTGTGTGCTCCGATTTTCACGTGAAAAGTCACCGGCCCTATGTATAGTCTATTCGCGGTTTCTTCGCACGTTTTGAATCAAACCTTTGAATAATCACCCCAATGTTTGACGCACTTGGTTGTTTCTTTGTAAATGTGACGTCACAAACGTTTCATACGTCTGTCATCATGAAAGTGCCTTCTTTTAGGTTCAATTGGAATTTATTTATATTTCATCTATAAACTATATAAATTCATTAATGATTTATGTAAATAAAACCAGTGAGAAGATGAGTGCGTTGGTAATGCCTAGTAAGAAATAGTTCTTATGCAAAATATTATTACACAGGGTGCGCACGAATGCTGTTCGTTTTCCCTTTGACGTATTTTTTTTTTATACTGGTGAAGCTTTTGTTTGCTCGAGGCGGAGGAATATCCTGGAAGTAGAGCTTTAGCAGAGCTTCAGAAAAGTTTGAAGTAACCGTGAATGGACCATGTTATATAATCTACGCTCAGAGAGACATCTCACGTTATCTTTTACCCGTGTCGCCAAGTTAAAATCTACCGTTGAATTTGTCCCCTTGGGCACGCGATGCGATTTGTTAGCAAATGGCGGAAGTCGAGGTAGCGTACAACATTTTGCCGTCTACTGTGCTGTCAGACAATATCGCAAATTCCGCGNGCAAATGGCGGAAGTCGAGGTAGCGTACAACATTTTGCCGTCTACTGTGCTGTCAGACAATATCGCAAATTCCGCGGGGTCCCTGATTGATGGCAGCGTGTCTCACGTGAAATGACATTCAGGTTCTTGGCGAGGCCAATCAAAATTAGGTTACTCTGGCTTTGAACGACGTCTGTGATTCGCGGGCATTCAAATTAAACAATCCACTCGCGAAAAATGTATTTGCGCTAAAGTGTTCCGAAATACAGCCAGACAAGAACTCTTTTCTGTGAAAATAGCGTGTCTCTAACGGTACATTAATCCACTAATAATTAGAAAGGTATGCGGTATAATTTCGCTTATGTATGCTAATTTGAGACTGGGGCTAGTCGGTACAATTTACTAAAATGCTACTTTTTTTGTATGAAATATTAACATTCCTTTCCTAACATAATTTATAAACCCAGAAATTCTTCGTCAATATTCTAATGAGTTTCTCGTCAATTTTTACAGTCCGTTCTCTTCGTAAAACGTCTTTTGGAGTTTGACATCTGTCACTCTTTCTTCTGAAGGTAAGCATCTTGATTTCTTCTTCTAAAAAATCTTTAAACGTGACATGCCTGTTTGGCTGTTACAAACGTTGTCTTAATCATGTAAATTGTATTATGCGGAAATTTATTTAAATATGTTTTAGTACTACTATACTTTATATATAAATTTGCAAATAATGTAGGATTACATAAACACTTACTGATTTCGACGAGTACCTAAAATACAAGCTGGAAGTAAGTACGTGAAACATTCTGTCAGTGTATCAACTAACTCCACTGCCGATACTGCCATTTGGCCCAACAGTGTTATACCATGGCAAACATACTTCCTAATTTGAACGTGAGTATTAAAAAGTCTGTCGAAAGCCCTCAGTTACGTAATACCGAACATTACCATTATAGCAACCCCTATCTCTCTATTGACGGGAAGATGATGTTACCAACAAAATGTGCACGCATTTAACGTCGTTCAACTTTTTAGTATACAACCTGTGCATGTTTATTTAATTTCTCGATCGGCAGACTTGCTGTTGTTGGGGAATAATCTTTAGGTGTAAGTGGTGAGAGATGACGTTATCAATGCACCGTGCACGTAGATGTCTAAACATAATGTAAACATATTCATGTGTTTAATTACTGGACATATGGTGTACATAGCGTGTATAGTTAGAGATGATGGTAAATCGCAAAAACATTTTGAGCTAACATATTTTCTAAAACACTCTAACTAGTTTATTCTTTCATGATTGGATGAACAAAATTTTGACTCGGCTAAGTTGTTTGCAGACCAATCACGAACGTTCTGCCTTATAGTATCAGAATCCTCATTGGCCTAGTGAAATGGGGTAGTAGCTTCGCACATGCATTACAGCCAATAAGGAAAGAAAACTGTCGGACATGTGTACAGTACGAGGAATCCTAGCAAATAGTCAACTTTTCCCGCGATAAACCATCATCTCTAGGTATTTTGTATATAGTGTATGTAAAATGTATAGTTAGTGTATGTATAAAGAGAGTGGAGAGAAACTGTGTGTGTGTATATATGTATAATTAGGGGCAGTGATATTTCGCGAAAAGATTTCGAGACAAGATACAGTCCAAAGCACTGTAGGGTCGTCCAGCTTCTTTGATTGGCTAAAAAATGTTCTGGCCCGTGTTAACCGTTTGCGCACGAATCACGAAGGTTCAGTGTCGGAGTTACTTAGTCCCGAGTGGCTTGGTCAAAGACGGACACGGCACCAGCAGCCAATTAAAGTATAACAACAGCTGAGGTGTGTGTATATGGTATTGAAGTTTACTGTGTGCTCCGATTTTCTACGCGAAATATNAAAGTATAACAACAGCTGAGGTGTGTGTATATGGTATTGAAGTTTACTGTGTGCTCCGATTTTCTACGCGAAATATCACTGGCCCTATGTATAATGTAAAATATAAGTATAAGCTCTTTCTCTTCTCTCACACGCGCGCTCTTACACACGCATGTAGAATGTGCGTATTTTGATAGACAGGTATAATGCAGAATATGTTCGATGGTCCCACATCACGTCTAACCCAGTGACATGTAATTATCATCTCCAGTTTTGAAAACAAAATTACTAATTTGTTTGTGATTGCGGTGCAGAGCTAGCACGAAGTTAACGTAACGAGCACTGTAATAACTTCAACATGACTGTCTCTAACGTGCCGTACAGTTTCCTGCAATCACGGTCGCCGTGCGTGACTGACTGACTTTTACGAAACCTTGTCCGGTCCAGGCGGCGGTGAAGGCCAACCTGCCTTTTTTTTATTTTTATTTTTATTTTTTTTTAATTTTCAACTCTGAATACCGGGAGCTTTCTAACTACAAAGGCGACCGGGGTTGTGTTCCTACCACATACCGCCTCACAATGCCGTGGTAAGGAAATAAAAAAAAAAGGCGTGTCCTTAAGAGTTCTTGTGTACACATTCTCGTGTCCACACTCTCTCACGTGTCGTGCGGCGACGTGAACGGAAACGGCCTTAGAGGTCATTTCACCCGAGTCAATATTAGTTAAATTACAATAATTACAATTCATGAACTATTTAATATGCATTTCAGTGCATTTATTAGGGAGATGGTATAGTAATCTCAAAGGCAGTTCAAGCAATATTTAAAAAATTCAAGCTACCTCAATAATTGCAGGAAGTATTAATGTAAACGTAAAATATTTAAACATAGTATTAAAACAATTAACTAAACAAGTTATTTTTATGTATTAATCATAAATAATACATTGGTATATTATTTTCAAATTTAATTTCTCACATAGTAACTGCAATGTTACCATGAAATGCATGCTAAACTTATCCCCATTACAAAAGTTGGCCATTCTTACTGTTTCCTAAAAATATAAGAAAATGGTCAAAAAGTTTAAAGAAAATGAAACCACTGAATCGCTTGAAATCCACAATGACCGCATTCGTGATTTTCTACTGACTTCGTGTGTGATCCGAAAATTCGAATTCTATTGAAAATGAAATGACGTTAAGCTGAGTTTCTTTGTGTGATAGCGACGTTAACCTTATGCAAAAAATTTATTCAGTCGTACTTTGCTAAGAAATAAAACACAGCACTGTTATTTTTTACTTATTAGAAAATACTTTTTAAAGTGATACATCCACAGTTGGAAACAATCCTGCCTTCCATAACTTATCGGTAGGGGCAGTGATATTTCGCGAAAAGATTTCGAGACAAGATACAGTCCAAAGCACTGTGGGGTCGTCCAGCTTCTTTGATTGGCTAGAGAATGTCCTGGCCCGTGATAACAGTTTGCGCGCGAATCACGAAGGTTCAGTGTCGGAGTTACTTAGTCCTGAGTGGCTTGGTCAAAAACGGACACGGCACCAGCAGCCAATTGATATATAACAACACCTGAGGTGTGTATACAGTATTGAAGTCTACTGTGTGCTCCGATTTTTACGCGAAAAGTCACTGGCCGTAGAAATGAGGAATTGCGCTCAAGTGGGTGTGGGGTAGTACGATCTATCATGTTAGAAAATAATAACGCTAATTTTGCACGTCTCTACTTATCGGAGTAAATTTAACACTTTTGAATGCGGTACCGATTTACTGGCGATTAGGAGAAACACACTAGACACAATGTCAGCATTAACCATTCGCAAATGGCATATGCGGAAACTTCGGCGAATGAGATTACTCTAAAGGAAGTGTCTCCGAACACCAGTGATTCCTTGTTGTGTACAGTTCCGACCATAAATATCCTTCATGTGCAACATGTGTTCGATTATGGACACGGTGACTGAACGTGGTCACCGGGTTTTCTCGGCGATCTCCCGTTTCCCCCCGCCGTTCATTCCGGCGCTTCTCCATCCTCACCTCAATCACCCTCATCGGCTCTCAGCACCTCGATGTCAAGAACCGCCCATATCTCTTCACTTTAAAACTGATACAGTNGCCCTTTCATTCCGGCGCTGCTCCATACTCACCTCATTCTACTCTCATCGGCTCTCAATACCTCGCTGTTAAGAGCCGTCCAAATCTCTTCCCTCGCTCATCAGGCGAGGGCCTAAAGTAGACGTCTTATCTGCACTCTATCTACTCTATTTCCCACCCTTGTTTATGCAAGCATTGTTTCGTTTCGTCTTGTCGTTTATCCAACGCACTCGCCCGATTTAGTATCATTGATTTCTGGCGTCCTCCCGTATAGACTGTGTAACGGCCCGCATAGTTTTTTTTTTCGAGTGGACGTTTTCACTCTCGACGTACGTGTTACAGCGACGGGCGAACGCACGAACGTCGCGGCAATGTCGAAACAGTCGTTAAACACCTGTTATCTGCTTCTCCGGCGCCGTGTTCCCGCCGGCATTATAGCGATGTCCGTCTCCGTAAAAGGCTCCGTGGAACCTCGTCGTGCGTGTGGGGGCGGTCGTCCGCGCACTCAGCGCGTGTCCGTCGAGTGAGGCAACTGACAGACAAGTACAGAGAGAGAGAGAGAGAGAGAGAGAGAGAGAGAGAGAGAGAGAGACGTCCTGCCCACTCTCTCGTCAACGCTCCAAGGTCCTGCTTCGACGGCGCCAGTACACTCCCCAGACCGGCCAAGAAGTTTCTCGAAGCCCGGAGCAAAGGAAAACGTTTATTATATTTTTTTTCTTTTGAAATTGGTTTGTGCACGTAAATAGTTCAGCTCTCAGAGGCTGGCCTACAATTTGTAGTGCTGAACGTTTTTTTTTTTGCATTAATATAAAATAACAATGAGACACAAACCGTCCTTACGCGATATGTAGATACGAATTATGCCAGTCAATTGTCGATTTGTAAAAGCAAATATGCAATAGAAAAACTAAAAAATTTTGAGAAGTGTAAAAATTTTTTTTGGGTGATTTAAATTTAAAAAAAAAACTAGAAACGCATACAAAAGTAGCAAAGTGGTCTTGTTTATGTTAGTTAGATGTATTACTTCCACAGTCACTGAATGGTGTTCTAAATAAAAAAGATTTAGATGATTGCTGTACTTCAGTTGACACCTTACGTGCTTCTTTATCACAAATAATAATTAGATAGGATTATTATTTCGCGTTGTAATTCAGGACCAAGGTAGACGGAATAAAGAGAATGCAGAGATCTGAGCTGTACGTAACAGTGAGGTCTTGAGAGCCGATAAGGATGATGCGAGGTGAGTACGGAGTAGCTCCGGAATGCAAGGGTGGGGGGAAACGGGAAATCCTTGAGAAAACCCGCCGACCAGCGGAATCGTCCGGCACGATTCCCACGTGCGAAAATCCGGGAGCGACCCCGCCGGGAATCGAACCCGGTTCGCATTGGTGGGAGGCGAGTACCCTATCCGCTGCATCACCGTGGCCCCAGTGTACAGTCCCGGCAAAAAAAAAAATAATAGTTCCGAGCAACATCTACGCGATTGAGAACAGTGGGCCAGAGTAAGTTAGCAACAAAACAAGTGTCCATTAGATGACTCAGAAGAACTCGCATACCAAATAGGATGTGAATTCGCCATTATAGGATATTCACAGTAAAGTGAGCACTTTTTGAAGACCTCGCATTTGGAATAATAGTCAATAAATGTAGTTTATTGTGGCCTTAGACGTTAACTCTAGAGTCCGGTGAAATATATATACTGTTTTCATTACTGGCATGGCAATATTTATTTTTATAAGTGATGGAAGGATAAAAAATGGCTGATACGAATAAAGTAACTAGGGGCTCAAAAGTGCTCACTACCGTAAACAGCCTATACAGGTCATAAGTAGGGCCAGTGACTGTTCGCGTAAAAATCGGAGCACACTGTAGACTTCAATACTATATACACACCTCAGCTGTTATACCTCCATTGGCCGCTGGTGCCGTGTCCGTCTTTGACCAAGCCACTCAGGACTAAGTAACTCCGACACTGAACCTTCGTGATTCGTGCGCAAACGGTTAACACGGCCCAGAACATATTTTAGCGAACCAAAGAAGCTGGACGACCCTGCGGTGCTTTGGACTGTATCTTGTCTCGAATTCTTTTTGCGAAATTTTACTGCCACTAGTCATAAGTAATTCAAAAAATGTATTGGTGTTTCGTAATTGTTTCGGCCGGTGCTGTCTTTTCTGGACAGGTTTAACTATTTTTTTTTTAATGCCGGGGTGTATTTTTTGATGGTGTAAAATTGCCAATATTTTTCCTGGAACAACACACAAAGACATTCGAACAATACGGTATTTTTCTTTACCCGCCTCTCACGTTTCCCAAAGGTTGGCTGTGAAATTAACCAGATTAATCTCCTTTATAATCTCTCAATATTACGTCCACTCCGTCGATTCCTTGATTGGTTTCGTGTTGTGCATGGCGACACAACTTTTTTTTTCGCACGCAAAAGTTAAATCACGTTCTCCTCGGTGTTGCGAATATCGCGTTGAACTTCTAGGCGATTTTATTTCATTTTCTGCTGTTGGGATTGCGCGTGTACTGGAAGAGTTCTTGAGGGAATCTCTTTCGACGCTGGGTCTACAGCAATTCTCGAGAAGAGAAATTACGCTTAGACTACATTTCTGCATCGTACATGGTCCTTGAACTTCACTGGTTCTTTCGGTAGCATGTTAGACTTCAAGAATGCGTACTCGTGTGTTCCTTTCTTTGATTCGAGCACGAGTATTTGGACACACCAGGAAGAAACGTCGTGACCGAATCACGCGCAACCAAGTAGGATAATGAAGGAAAGCTCTCACAATGGTGGCAGCAGTGATTAGGGACCCCAGTTTTTCGCGAAAAGATTTAATGGACTGTTTGTTGTATTTCATAACACTCTAGTTAAGATCCAATTTTGTGATTGGATGATTTACGCGTCACGCGTCTAAGGCGTATGCCCGCCAATCACAGACACACAGTGTAAGAGTAACCTAATTATGATTGGCTAGTCCAGTAAGAAAGTGTCTTCTCACCAAGACACGCCACCAATAAGTAAGGCTAGTGACTTTTCGCGTAAAAATCGGAGCACACAGTAGACTTCAATACTATATACACACCTCGGCTGTCGTTATACCTCCACTGGCTGCTGGTGCCGTATCCGTCTTTGACCAAGCCACTCAGAACTAAGTAACTCCAACAATTAACCTTCGTGATTCGTGCGCAAACGGTTAACACGGGCCAGAACATTGTTTAGCTAATCAAAGGAGTAGGACGACCCTACAGTGCTTTGGACTGTATCTTGTCTCGAAATCTTTTAGCGAAATATCACTGCCCCTACCAATAAGCAAAAGTAAACTGCTGGTGTTACCTTAGGGTATTGAAATCTAGTATGTGCGGAAATATTTTCGCGAAATTCGGGTGTCCCTAATCAATGAGTAACAATTGTGGCCCGAGAAATTCGCGAGTTCATTTTGGGACAAGCTAGAATTCAAAACACGTGCGTTTATATAACTTAAGCCATTGGTCCACACGGTGTTTGACACCTGCTGGGGAACGGTGTCCAATTGTCTCCTTCCACTGTGACAACAGACAGCCAATGTGGAGTTGATATCGGCATATTTTTGTACATAAGACTGTACAGTATAGTATGAAGGCCATTGAACTCGCGAATTTCTCAGGTCTCTATAATGAGTAGGGGCAGTGATATTTCGCGAAAAGATTTCGAGACAAGATACAGTCCAAAGCACTGTAAGGTCGTCCAGCTTCTTTGATTGGCTATAAAATGTTCTGGCCCGTGTTAACCGTTTGCGCACGAATCACGAAGGTTCAGTGTTGGAGTTACTTAGTCCTGAGTGGCTTGGTCAAAGACGGACACGGCACCAGCAGCCAATGAATGTATAACAACAGCTGGGGTGTGTATATAATATTAAAGTCTACTGTGTGCTCCGATTTTTACGCGAAAAGACACTGGCCCTAATAATGAGTAACAATTGTGGCCAGAGAATATAAGAGTTTAAAAGTCTAGGCTGCTGTCAGAAGTACTTGCAAAATTCACACACCTCTATTTATAAGAATATGAATGGAGCAGTCAGAATTAGACTATTCCGACACGGAACGGTGCACAGCCGCCCGTTCAAAAAATTATATCTGAGATAAAGCGGCAGCCTAGCCAATATGGAAAGTTCCTCAGCGCGTAGAAGCTAATCAGACACAACGTTCGTTCCGGAGCCTTGGGCACCCAATCAACGACAGCTTACACCCACATCAAAGGAACCGCAACGCGATTTCACTTCTGTACGAGTGTACTTACATCGTGTTCCGATTAGTCTTGAGTTTATTTTTTTTGTAATTTGTATTGAGCATTTTGTAAGGGTCTAAATATAGAGATAGTGATTTTTCTCCAAAAAAAATTAGTACACGACAGATTTATATACTATAAGCACCCAACAGCAACTTGTCTATTGCCATTGGTTGCTTTCTGCTTGACAAGGCATTCTCATTTTTGAGCGGGCCACTCAGAATTCAGCAACATCGACACGGCTCCTACGTGATTCGTGTACGGACAGTTAACACATGTCAAAAAGTAATCCAGCCAATCAAGAGAGGTAAACGACCCTACAGTGTTTTCAAATATAACTTGTCTTGAAATTTTTTTCGCGAAATTTTACTACCTCTAGTTTGCGTTGGAACATCGTGAAATTCGACTTTCTAGCATGCCATGCTATTACTGTCGGTGAATCACGATTCCAAAATTAAAACTCCATGAATAGGAACAGGAAAATTTCGCGTTTCAAATTACATATGTGATAGACTCCACTGCCCTATGTATATTGTTGATCATCAGCTTTGTGTTCATTGGCTGTTGCCCTAGTGAGTAGGCAGTTTTACCTCAGACCAGGTGGCGCGGAATTCGATGCTTGTTCACTTGCAGGTCTGTTATTGGCTCAGAGTTCATCTGGGCGTGTCTAACAAACTGTGATCCAATAGCTTACATAAACTAAATGTACATGTGTTAAAAGTCTAGCTTGTCCTAAACTTAATTCGTGAAATTTTGCATTCCCTTCGAATCTGTTTTGTAGTTCATGAATTTATTACGGTGCCTATGCCGGTTTTCCACCTTCCTTCTTAGCATTGGTTGGCCAGTAAGCATATGAGATACTATGGCCCAATCGCAGTCAGGAATGCCCTCTCCTAGTAAAGCAGAAATTGACGTGTCCCGTAGTTAGTATATCTTAAATGTATGTCTAGGCGTATGGGGCTCACAACCTTGAGACTCTCTTAGGTCACATTGACCTTCAACTCCAAATTTAGATGTAGAATAGGTAGAGACCTGAAAAATTCATGAGTTCAATGATCTGCAGGCTAGACTCTACAGCCTTATGTACAAATATGCCGATATTAACTGCACGTTGGTTGTCTGCTGTCACAATGGAAGGCGACGATTGGGCTACCGTTCTCCAGGAGGTGTCAAACCCCGTGTGGACCAATGGCTCAAGTTATATAAACACACGTGTTTTGAATTGTAGCTTGTCTCAAAATGAATCCGCGAATTCTTCAGGTCTCTAAGAATAGGTTTAAAAAAAAATGTATCCACGAATCGAATGTAAGACTGAAGACATGTCAGATGTGGGCTTTAGCAGGATGTCAAACACGGAAGTGTGCCGAAACCTCAAGACTTGAGCCGTGAAGAAGAAATCAACTCCGTGAAAACTGAGCAGCTGGAGGTTGTGAAAGCCTGCGGATTTAAGGCGGTGGCCTGGTTTCACAGTGATTTCACTAGCGATTTCATTCTGATTTACTGCGGATTACGCTGCTCCAATTAGTTGACTGCAAGTACGTTTTCACTGATTTGCCGGTCATTCCACGACTGTTTGTTTTGAAACTAACTTATCTAAGATATACGTTTGTGAATAGACGAAATTAATTACTAAGCACCGTTCATTGTCGGAATAGTCTAATTATGATTGTTTCACTCAAGTAAGAAAGTGTATTTTCACAAAGACATGCGACCGATAACCATGTAGGATATAGATTAATTAAGTCTGTACGTAAATGTTTCTTTTTTTTTTTTTTTGCGAAAATTATTTTGTAACTTGATCTAGCTTAATGATACTCATTGCGTGCATCTTTGAGAAAACTACAACCGAAACGATAGTGGCTTTCACTTGTCTTCGTGTGGTGTTCTGTAACACTTTGAGCACAATGACTAGGGTCAGTGACTTTTCGCGTAAAAATCGGAGAACACAATAGACTTGAATACTATATACACACCTCGGCTGTTGTTATACCTCCATTTGCTGCTGGTGCCGTGTCCGTCTTTGACCAAGCCACTCAGGACTAAGCAACTCCGACACTGAACATTCGTGATTCGTGCGCAAACGGTTAACACGGACCAGAACATTTTTTAGCCAATCAAAGAAGCTGGACGACCCTGCAGTGCTTTGGACTGTATCTTGTCTCTAATCTTTTCGCAAAATATCACTACCCCTAACTATGACCAATCCTAGCTCGGGAAACTGAAATATGACAATTTCTTTGTCCTTGAAGGCAAAACTTGCGCGCGCGTATACTTCCATTGCTTCGCTGGTATTTATGATAATCCTACATGGACACCGTGAAACACCAGTTGCAATCTTCGTGGACAGAAATTTACTTTTGTTTTAGTTGTCAAAATGAACATGACGGGCTGTTTTCTCGTGTTATACGTGGCAATTCATTGGCTGACGGCTAGCCAATGATGGGACTTCTAAGTTTTGTAAGCACGTCCGGTGTAATTTGCACCAATAGGACGGCGGAATGTGGTAACAAATAGAACTAGTGTTTCTGCTGTGAACTGTATAGACGACTCACCTTCAGCACAGAATATGTAAGTATATGGAAGCCAAATGGTGTGGTGGTTTCTTTGACGAAAGCGAACTCAGTCGCTCATTGGCAGCGTGAAGCTATGGAAACTGGCATTGGCTGAGATTTGCTGTCGCGCGTTATGGAATATACCCTATTTGTCAGGGCTGCCGTCTGGCACGGTACTTCTCCAGGAGCTGTCTGGTGAACGACGTACTGCTGTATTTCTCGCAGATGAGGCCATTTTGCTGGCGAGTGTGGCTGGATGCAATCAACCATTTTACCTCTGTCTTCTTAAGTACTCTGTGCTACTAACTTGTCACGACTGCCATATTGGTAGGGCATCCCTATATGACTGTTTTTGAGATGTCGCATGTGTTAGGGCAATGCTGCGGGCTATGTTCTGAAAATCAACCATCTGTTTGCTGAGTAATACTGTGCTCCAATAGAAGAAGAAGAAGCATGCATTAGTTTCACGTGTGTCATTGGACCTCCGCTCATCCTACACGCCCTGCAGGACTCAGAGCCAATAGCAAACACTCAGCACTCTGGTAGCTTCAGTCCGTGTGGCCGGGTCCAACCGGAAACTGAGCTATGTATGTGGCGGCAGCCAATGAACACGTGACTTCTGCTAGAGTACATAGAGGACTGTGGAGTCTAGCTTGGTGACATCTTATAACGTTAAATGGGTAGGATCTCCTGTGTTAAGGCATTTGATGCGCGTGTTTGGGCACCCCTTGACACTTCCGCGTTTCTAAGCCTCGTACACGCTAAATACCTTCGGTCGGATGGTCATCTTAACCTCCTTCCCTTGACCCTTGACTGTAACCCTGAAGACAAGTTTGCGAGAAAAAAAAACCGGTTTCTCCCACTTGTGTGTGTGGTGCAGCACGTGCTCGTTAACCGCGTGTGTAACCACTTTCACTTGTTCGTGTGCGTTCTCGCTCCTGGTGACGGTGGCCTCGTGTTGAAATATCCGTTGGGTAATGCCTTAAATCCTCTCTAAACACCCGGCTGCAAGGGCGTAGT
Source organism: Clitarchus hookeri (assembly GCA_002778355.1). Lineage (NCBI taxonomy): Eukaryota > Metazoa > Arthropoda > Insecta > Phasmatodea > Phasmatidae > Clitarchus > Clitarchus hookeri. The sequence continues at coordinate 14,674 of NQII01007410.1, forward strand.
TGTGTACGTCCGCGAGGTCCGACTGCCGCAGTTGATTTGGCTGAGGCGTTAGGTCGCATAGGCTTCTCACGGTAAAATGAGCACTTTTGAAAGCTCCTCTCTTTTTAAATAACAGTCAATGATATGTTTTATTTTATCCTTAGGAGTTAACTTCCGAGCGCGGTGGAATCTACACACTGTGTTTATTACTTTCAAGGCAATATTTATTTTAAATTTTTCCCACATTAATTTATAATTTCTAGTGTTGCAAATCCGGAATATTTTGATCAATCCTGTACTAAAGCTGGCCAAGATGTTGTTTCACTATCACAACTAATAAGTAAGGGGCAGTGATATTTCGCGAAAAGGTTTTCGAGACAAGATACAGCCCAAAGCACTGTAGGGTCGTCCAGCTTCTTTGATTGGCTAAAAAAAATGTTCTGGCCCGTGTTAACCGTTTGCGCACGAATCACGAAGGGTTCAGTGTCGGAGTTACTTAGTCCTGAGTGGCTTGGTAAAAGACGGACACGGCGCCAGCAGCCAATGGAGGTATAACAACAGCTGAGGTGTGTATATAGTATTAAATTCTACTGTGTGCTCCGGTTTTTACGCGAAAAGTCACTGGCCCTACCGATAGCTAGTAACTGGAAAATTTCGTGAATTCATTTTAGGGCAAGCAAGAATTCAAACGCGCGTACATTTGCGTTCTGTTTGCAGTTGCATCACAGTTTATTAGACACGCCCACGTGAACTCTGAGCCAATACCAGGCATGCAAGGAAACAAGCGCCGAATACCGTGCCATCTGATCTGAGAGAAAGCTGTTTACACACGGGGGCAACAGCCAATGAACACAAAGCTCGAAAATACATAGTACCGCGCAGTCTAGTTTACAGGTCGTTTGAAACGCGAAATTTGCCTGTCTCTACCGATAGCCTACTTCAGTTCTGGGACTAACTGCGTTCGGCGGAAAATTTTGAGAGCAGTATTTTCCTTTTTAGAATCAAACTACGAGATGTACGTATCGAAGACGAAAATCGGACAGAGTGACAGGGATTTTAAGTTTGTGATTTCTTTTTGTATCTGCCAGAAGATGTCCGTTGCTAACACGACAAATTTTTTTAACAGTGTAAGATTGTGAAGTCTATCTTACAGTTCATTCAACTCACGAGATTTTCTACGGACCCTACCGATGGAGGAAAAAAAAATTTGTCTCGCGATTCGTTACTTCACGGAGTTGAGCGTAACTCGAAATGTACCCGTTTCGTGTTCATACGCCAGACGGACGGCCTGTCGCTCGCCACATGAGAAGTGAAACAGCTCCGACAAAACCTCTCGAAGAAAACACTTGAAGTGTTTCACGGAAGTAATTATCTGATTTCAACTCCTGTTAGAACTGCTTTGTCCTTTCATGCGTCCCGGAAGCCGTAACTAATTGTCATTTATGCACCGTCATTTGGAAAGAAAAACACGAATGCATTCGCAACTGTAGAAGATGTGAAGTTGTGCTCGGAACTCTTGGAAACGTAAATTTTGTTCGTTTACGCATGTAGCAGGTTAATCTGATAATAGGATATTTTAACCCCTTTTGGTCATACGTTAATTCCTGAGTTCAAGAAGTGTTTGCGATCACATGATCTGTTGGTGTAGTTAGGGCCAGTGTCTTTTCGCGTAAAAATCGAAGCACACAGTATACTTCAATACTCTACACACACACCTCAGCTGTTGTTATACCTCCATTGGCTGCTGGTGCCGTGTCCGTCTTTGACCAAGCCACTCAGGACTAAGTAACTCCGACACTGAACCTTCGTGATTCGTGCGCAAACTTTTTACACGGGCCAGAACATTTTTTAGCCAATCAAAGAAGTTGGACGACCCTACAGTGCTTTGAACTGTATCTTGTCTCGAAATCTTCTCGCGAAATATCACTGCCCCTAAGTATAGTGTATTCGCGGTTTCTTTTTAAATCAAACCTTAGAAAAATCACCCTATATATGACGTGCATGATTGTTTCTTAAACATGTCACGTAGTCATGTATAACAAGCGTTTTATATTTTTTTTTAAACATGAAAATAGCTTATTTTTGGTTAAACAGAACTTTTACTTATATTCTGTCTACGTATTAAAATGTTTCAATTGTAATTAATGCGAATACATAAACAGTGATAAAATAGGTGTGTTGGTAACGCCTTGTAAGAAATAGTTCTCATGCGAAATAATACTAAACTGAGTGCGCACTAATGCGGCGCGTTTTCCTTTTGGTGTAATTTTGTGTACGTAGTAAAGCTCTGCTTGCATGAGGCGGAGGAATATCGTAGAATTAGCACTTTAGCAGGGTTTCAGAGAAGTTGAAAGTGTACAGGATGATTCTAAAATCATGGGACAAACATTGAGGGGTGGTAGAGCTCACTAAAACAAACAATTATTGCATAGGAATATATGGGCGGAAGTGACGCGTTGAGGCACAAACACGAAAATAACACATGAAATGCAGCACATTAGATGCATGTGTAGAGGTCGCCAAGCATGCGTGACTGTTGGTGGATGCATTTCCAGCAACTGTTTTTAACATTTTCTGTACGGAATCACTCGTTACGTATGCTGCTAATGAACATTTTATGTTTCCGTTAATGTGTTATGGTTTTTGTGTTTGTGCCTCAACGCGTCACTTCCGCCCATGTATTCCTATACAATAATTGTTTGTTTTAGTGAGCTCTACCACCCCTCAATGTTTGTCCCATGATTTTAGAATCACGCTGTATACGTTGCACTTGTGTTCAGCATTTTTGTTGCAACAAGCGAACAACGTGCTGCGTGCGCTCGATGACGCCGACATCAACCATTCACGCCAAAGAGGTGAAGAAAATTCCNTTAATGAACATTGTATGTTTCCGTTAATGTGTTATGGTTTTTGTGTTTGTGCCTCAACGCGTCACTCCCGCCCATACATTCCTATACAATAATTGTTTGTTTTAGTGAACTCTACCACCCCTCAATGTTTGTCCCGTGATTTTAGAATCACGCTGTATACGTTGCACTTGTGTTCAGCATTTTTGTTGCAACAAGCGAACAAGCGAACAACGTGCTGCGTGCGCTCGATGACGCCGACATCAACCATTCACGCCAAAGAGGTGAAGAAAATTCCACAAATCAGTTTAGCCACAAGGAAGACGCATTGCAGTGTACAGCGCCGGTCATAAGAACAATTAATTAATTTGCTACGTGTCCAAGGTCGTGGACATGGTGCCTAGACGAGTTAATCCATTTAGTCCGTGTGTGTGTATAGCCTGTTCATGGTAAATGGAGCACTTTTGAGGCCCTAGTTACTGTTTCCTATTATCTAATTTTTTATCCTTCCACCATTTTTTTAAAATATAATATATTACCATGTAAGTAATAAAGACAGTGTATATATTTCACCAGACTCGAAAGTTAATGTCTAAGGCTACAATAAAATATATTTATTGAATATTATTCAAAATGAGAGGGCTTCGAAAAGTGCTCACGTTACCATGGATATCCTATACAATCATGTACTTGTTGCACACGAGGGACTATTTTGGTCGTCACTGTACACAGCATTGCTCAATTAAGAGTTTAAATGGCGTGGTGGTCCCTTTGACAAGGGCGTAACCATTCGCTGGTTAACTGGCGCAGGCTCTGGGACCAGCCTTGCGCCTGGTTGGCTAATGCGTGTTGAGGAATATTCCCTATTGGCCGGGCGGCCGACTGGCGGGCGGGTCACCAGGCGCTGATTGGTGAACGGCGTTCCGGCATTTTGCTGGCTAGTGCGGCACAAATGGCTGCTCCACCTCGCCCCACTTTACATACTCTGTGGGGGCCACGGTGGTGTAGTGGTTAGACTACTCGCCTCCCGCCTAGGCGAACCGGGTTCGATTCCCGGCGGGGTCGCTCCTGGATTTTCGAATGTGGGAATCGTGCGGATTTTCTCGGGGATCTCCCGTTTCCCCCGCCCTTGCATTCCGACGCTGCTCCATAGTCACCTCGCTCCACCCTCATCGGCTCTTAAGGCCTCGATGTTAAGGGCAGCCCAAATCTCTTCACTCACTTACGTATTTCGATCGTAAACCCACCATTATACTAAACTACTGGAGAATAAACGTAATGTTTGCAATTAACTTATGGTAAGTAAAGCTGTTTATGTATATAACTTTTTTAAGAATGAATTTTGGGGAAAGTGATAAATATATTTTGCAATTTACATTGGTTGCTTAAGCAGTCGATATTTGTAAACACAGAACGCTATTTACGTCATACTCGTTCCAAAACCACTTTTACTCTTGCTTTCCTCAGCTGTTACTCTCTGTTACTCTGCTCTCGGAGTAACTGTTTGGAACGCGCGCCGCCTTTGCGAGCTAATTACAAGGCCCTGAGTGGCCAACGGCGTTCCGGCATGTGGCTGGCAAGTGAGACCTCTTTGTTGGTGTGTGTGGTCGGAGTTGGCTGCTTAAGTGGCTGTTTCAGTTCTGTATACTCACCTACTCTGTGTCGGAGCTGTCACGATGATGCGAAATGACGAGGGAGTCCATTTACGCCCTAGGAGTAGAGAACTGAATAATTCGCGGGTTTATTTTGGGGTCAAGCTAGAATCCAAAAAACTCGGATGTTCAGGTTAATATTGTAATTGGTCCACGAGTTATTTAACACCTCCTGAAGAACCCTGAACCGATAAGAAACACGCTACAAAATGCAGGCCCCAGCCATCGCCTTCCACTGTGACAGTGAGGCAACCAATGAGTATCTGCGTTATTGAACACACGACTGTGCAGCCCAGCCTACAGGTCATTGAACTTGCGAATTTTTCCGGTCTCTATAGCGTCTCTTTCTCTTAGATTGTAGTGTACGGTAAATGGATATTCGTTCTCTTTTTCCAATTTATGATTTCTGTAGTTAACGCTGTCCTTGTTCCTGCGTGCACTGTTGCCTGATAAGTTATCTTTCTGCATCCTAAAAAAAAAAAAAAAAATGCCGTTTTCATTGAGTTTGCACCTTGCACTCACAATTATAGCGATTATCAGAGGTTCCAGTTTCAAAGCAGCCGCTTAGCTTTGCGTCGCAGGATTGGATTATCTTAATAGTTGTCAAGAAGGTAAAGAGACCAAATTCTCTTAAGGCCATTTCCTTCGCTACCCGTTTGTTACTCAGCCTGCCAGTTACGTCACAAAGCTGAATTAATCTGGCAACAGTGCGCGCCATTCCCACTGTACTGCAATCTAAGAGTGGCTAGGCGCGAGGGATCCTAGACAGAGAGAGAGATAGAGAGAGAGGGGGTGAGGCGGAGTCAGTGTTGCCAAATGTACGGAAATGTCCGTATTTGTGCGGAAATCTGTTGTTTTGTACGGTATACGGATAGAACTTTACTTCCATACGCTCAAATGCGGCAATAGGAAGAACAAAGTATTGTTTAATACGTTAATCGAATTTGCATGCCTCGCCGATAATATAATATTGTACAGGCTGCGAAGAATATCGCAGAAAGTTGCAATCATACGGAAGAATAAAACGATGTACAATACACCGGGTTCTATCTTCTTTTTTTTTTTTTTTTTTTGAAACTACATAGTAGTATTTCTGTGGTTATGCGTTTAGCATCGTGCGTGAAATGTAAAACAATTACGCACTGACGCTTTTGGGGATCGTTCTTAGTATAAGTAATTATTAAAAATATTTTGAACATCGCAATAAGTGAACACCATTTTCTATCGCGTCAAGAACTGTGCTGATTTTATTTAAATTTGTAAAATGCAGTTTTTTTTAAGGCATTTATATGCAGCCTGTTTAATTTTTACATTATTGCCATAAAAAAATTAACATTTTAAAAGGTCCAATTAAAAAATAATACTTTTTTAATTTTGTAAGTACGGAAATTGATCCAAAAGTACGGAAATTTCGAGCAACACGTAAGGAAATTAATTTTTGAAAGTCTGGAGACACTGGACGGAGTAACATAGCGCGATATGGGGGCAGCTGCCTCGCTGTTCGCGTCAAGGCCTCGCGGTAAAAGCGCGCGGTAGAAAGTGAAGTGGAGAAAGCACGAGAGCCACTGAGGAGGACGAACCGACGACTTCTGGAGATGCAAATGTCTTCTGGTGGTTGAGCTGAGCTTCTTGTCGTCGCTGTCACCAAGCCTCGTGAAGGCCCGCGTCACCAAGTGCCGTCGTCGACAGGTCTTCCCTCGCACCTGACAACTACAAGAAAGCCTGTTAAAAATAAACGCATGTCTCTAACAACGTGTGGAGGTTAACCTTTCCGAGACCACGCATCTCTTGCAAGTCCGTCCTACTGCGTTTAAGGATGTAGCATCCCTTCCATCCCGAATAAAAAAAAAATAATAAAGCCGTCGTAATCAACATTATTGCCGGACATTGAAACTAAAGCTTGACATGACGCTGAGGACTACCTACCGACATTTTTGAAGTTTGTACGGATTCAGTTATAGCTAGGGCCAGTGACTTTTCGCGTAAAAATCGGAGCACACAGTAGACCTCAATACTATATACACACCTCGGCTGTTGTTATACCTCCATTGGCTGCTGGTGCCGTGTCCGTCTTCGACCAAGCCACTCAGGATTAAGTAACTCCGACACTGAACCTTCGTGATTCGTGCGCAAACTGTTAACACGGGCCAGAACATTTTTTTAGCCAATCAAAGAAGCTGGACGACCCTACAGTGCTTTGGACTGTGTCTTGTCTCGAAATCTTTTCGCGAAATATCACTGCCCCTAGTAATAGTTTATTCGCGGTTTCCGAACCCAAACCTTTGGAAAATCACCCCACTTATGACGTGTTTAGTTGTGTCCTAAATGTGCCATCAATCACAAACATGTAATACTTGTGCTAACATAAAAGTAATTTATTTTAGGTTAAACGGAACCGTTATTCATATTTTATCTATAAATTAGAACATTTCATTTATAATTGATATGTTTGAAACCAGAGATAAAATACACGTGTTAATAAAGCCTGGTGTGAAATAGTTCTCAAGCTAAATATTATACTGGATGCGCACGAATGCGGTGCGTCATCCCATTGGTGTAATTTCCTGTAATTGGTTGAGCTTTGTTTGCTCGAGNTACTTGTGCTAACATAAAAGTAATTTATTTTAGGTTAAACGGAACCGTTATTCATATTTTATCTATAAATTAGAATATTTCATTTATAATTGATATGTTTGAAACCAGAGATAAAATACACGTGTTAATAAAGCCTGGTGTGAAATAGTTCTCAAGCTAAATATTATTACACTGGATGCGCACGAATGCGGTGCGTCATCCCATTGGTGTAATTTCCTGTAATTGGTTGAGCTTTGTTTGCTCGAGNACTGGATGCGCACGAATGCGGTGCGTCATCCCATTGGTGTAATTTCCTGTAATTGGTTGAGCTTTGTTTGCTCGAGGCGGAGAAACAGCCTGAAAGTAGAAATTTAGCAGGGCTTCGGAAAAGTTGGAAGTAACCGTGAATTTGACTATTCCGGCATAAAAATACTGTCGGAAAAACACTTCTTACGTTGTATGTGAAACAAGACTGCACATATTCTTGTGACGCTAAAAAAATACGTTGCTAGAAATTTACTCGTTTAAATGTTTTATAAAAATATTTTACATTTCTGTTTTCAATCAAATTTAGGTGCATTTTGATTATGGATACGCAATACTATATGAACGGTCCGGTCCGTCTATCTTACTGGCTACCCTGCCTGTTGTCGAAACTATTATTTTCAGCATTTTTTTTTAATTGCAAAAATATTTCCTTTTGTGATTTTATATACGTCTTTAAGTAACCCTTGCCATCTTTTTTTTCATGTGAATTATCACATATGTACGTAAGTTATTTTTTATTATCTGTACATCTATAAAAGAACTAAAATTAGATCTTGGCATGTACTTATGGTAAACTTGTGTGCTGCAAAAAGTATTTTTTGCGAGGAAACAGAGATCACTGATAATGTCTAAAAATTTGAACAGTATGTGGCCCAAATACACAATAACACATTTTTTTCGTGGCCGACGCTTTTAAGTGCAGGACCTACCATTTCGCGTTGTAAGTATTTTTCGCGAAAAGATTCCACTATTAGTTTTGCTAGAAAATGCGTTAGTTCAGAAAAAATTTCGCGGCTGGATGGCTTGAACTCCAACACGTCTGAGAAGCCAGCCAGCCAATTACAGAAGTTCAGAGCCAGAGTAACTTAACTCTGGTAGACCCAATCAAATAGATGTATCCCCACAGACACCCGGCCAGTGGCCGAAGGATACCTGCTTCTATGAACGTAGAATGTTGAAGTCTATCCTGCGCACAAATATTTTCGCGAAAAACAGGTGGTCCTAGTTATCACAAAATGTTCTGATCGAAAACACTCAAAACTAATACAGGGACATGTACTGAATTGCGTGTTCCTATTGGACTTTCATCTGTGACGCTGTCCTTTAATTGGCGGAGAAAGTCTGTAGCATAGTTAAATAAAGGCTCTTCTCATTATTTCGCTCGTTTCAGGGAGTATGTTTTAAGACACCAAATCACAGCCCGACTAATAAGGAGTGTTTAACAGCTTTCGGTAGCCAGTCAAACGCAACTTGTGTCACGTTAGTTACTGAGCGACCGAAGACACAGAAGGCATAAAAAGTAATTTTTCCCTATGTTGAAAGTATCCGAAATATAATCCATAGTACGAGNGTCACGTTAGTTACTGAGCGACCGAAGACACAGAAGGCATAAAAAGTAATTTTTCCCTATGTTGAAAGTATCCGAAATATAATCCATAGTACGAGTGATATCTTTTGTCTTGGGTGGGGCGTATTTTACAGATTCGTCAAACGAAACCGTGTTTCAGACACGCTGCAACTGAACTCGAGCGGCAGGTGTAGGCAATCGCCTTAATGCGCGTCTGGGAGGTTTAATCTGTCACTTCCGAGACACAGTCCCGTGTGCTTGTTTCTACGAGAGTTCTTAAGGTTCAAATTACCGGCGACGCCTTGGACAGACTTTCTTTGCCGTTCAACCTCGCGGCTTAGTCCTGTGTTTCTCCAGCACTTGTCCGCACGCGTCTAGCCGACGTGCGTTTCGCTGGCACGCCGTCCTTGGCAACCGTGAAAAAGTAACATTTAACGTAGTGAAAGATACCAGTTTCACAACTACAGCCAGTTCACGGTTACTTGAACACTCCTGGACCGACAGCTGGGAAATATCGCCTCGCGTACCTGCGCTTTCCAACGTGGAAACTTAATGGAATAAAAAACGCAGTGCTGCTGGCAGATAATAAACTAGTTCTATTTGCTATTGGCCTTATTTAAAGAGTAAATGTTTCTATTACAGATCACCATTATAGGTATCTTTTATTCATAAACATAGCCGTAAAAATGGACGTAATGTGAACATTTTTTCTAACCATTTCCACGCAGTAAACAATATTTGCACCTGTTACAAACAATTCTTTAGAAACTAGTTACCATAGATTTTCTTGTAACTCTACAGATATAATATAGTATATTTTCAACACTTTGTTTCATAAAAGATAAAACTCTTTATGTAGCTGAACGTTTATAATAAATTTGAAGTCTACATCACTAGCTAGTTAGAACTCAATAGTTTCACACATTCTCCGCTAAGATTTCGAGAAGTTCAGCCTACATTATTAGTAGGGCCAGTGACTTTTCGCGTAAAAATCGGAGCACACAGTAGACTTCAATACTATATACACACATCAGCTGTTGTTATACCTCCATTGGCTGCTGGTGCCGTGTCCGTCTTTGACCAAGCCACTCAGGACTAAGTAACTCCGACACTGAACCTTCGTGATTCGTGCGCAAACGGTTATCACGGGCCAGAATATGTTTTAGCCAATCAAAGAAGCTGGACGTTCCTACAGTGCTTTAGACGGTATCTTGTCTCGAAATATTTTCGCGAAATATCACTGCCCGTAACAATAACAAATATGCAATAAATCAAGGACGGGACTCCGTGCTGCCTGCTCACAGAAAACATCAAGAATACAGATGCGAAGGGATAGAGTTTATTGCAAACTCGAGCCTCACACGCCTGAAAAACGGCGTCACTGGCCAGTAACGTGTCGGAACGCCATAGTTCGTCCAATCAGCGCTTGGTAACTTACTCGCCAATCTGCAGCCCAGCCAATAGGGATATTTTCGTAGAACGCAGAGACTTGCGCAGCCAACCAGCGCATGAGTACGCCCACATCAATTGAACCGCCTCGCTATCTAACTTCTGTGTTTATATTTAGTCTGCGATAACGAGCAAGGTGGCTCAGTGGTAAAACATTTCACTCGCATTCGGGAGGAACTGGGTTCGAATCCCGGCCCGGCCACCCTTATTTCGGTTTTCCAAATTTTCCCGAAATCACTCCAGGCAAATGCTGGGATTTTTCCTTACTATAGCCCATTCACGGTTGCTTACAACTTTTCTGAAGCCCTGCGTAGGTTCTATTTCCAGGATATTACTCCGCCTCATACAAACAAAACTTAGCCGACCAAAGGGACAACGCACCACTTTCGTGCACACCCAGTGTAAAATAGTTTTTGCATAATAACTATTTTTTATTATACATTATCAGCTCATCTATTTTCTCACTAATTTCATTCATATTAATTATAAATAAAATATTTTATATAATGATATTTAAAAATTTTTAGTTTAACCAAAACTAAGATACTTTTATATTATTTTGTGTTAACACATGTATAAAACGTTTGTGATATGTAACATAATTAGAAAAAAACCAAACACGCCATACATGGTGTAAATTTTCAAAGGCTCGATCCAAAAAAGTGTAAAGAAACAGCGAATGGACTATACAAGCCATATGGCCTATTCCTTCCCCGTTCCTGCTTCCCTGAGCAGCTTGATCCGTCTCTAATGACCTCGCTGTCGACGAGACGTTAAGACACCCACCTACCTGGAGATTTATTTCAAAGTTTGAGGTCGAGGAGCGCGAGAGCAATAAGGACTACACTATCACGCGCGTCAAGTGCGCCATCGTCACTACGCCCCTTATCCTGAATTGGCGTGCAGTGTTGCAGTCGTGCTGCCTGTACCCACGGAACTTTTAAGCGGCAACCCTCTGTAGCAAGGTTCAGTGCAGGGCCCTCGAGTAGTTTTGTACGTGCCTGACGCGTATTTTTTTTTTAGATAAAGCGCTTTGAAAAAAAAAGTTTTATTAGCTATGTTGGAGTGCGAAATTGTGTTTGTGATGTGTGTTCTTTCGGTAGATCAGCACTTTTGACGCATCTTTAATAGTTTCGTGTTAAAAACGTGTGCTTCAAACACACTGCAACGCAGATCAAGCGCCAGGCAGTCGCGACCCTGAACCCCTATCTACCTTCTACCGACCTTTGAGAATGCCAAATGTCGGCATCGGCCCATGAAAGCTGATGCCCTTCGCAAAGACGGTGCGGCGGCCGCTTAGGAGAAGAGTTAGGATCAAGAATCAGGAAGAGAAAGTGGGCAGATGGCTTTTCCCCGCGCCTAATGTTCGTGATCTGCCACCAGAGCAGAAGCTGTCTGATGTTTCCAGCAGACTGACATGATAGGTTGGCTCTTAGTGGAACAACGAGGATTCACGCAACAGCCGTAAAACCATCTGAGGACTACGCAAGGCAAGTACGAAATTTCCTTTGTCCGTGAAAACAAAACTCGTACGGAAATTGATTCATTGTTCCTCCACTACAACCCAGCAAGTTAGACTCGTGAGAAAAAAAAAAGAAAAGAAGAAAAATTCGAGTAATGGTTTGGCGATGAGTGGAGTGGAGTGGAGAGATTTGGGCGGCCGTTACAATCGAACCGAGGTCTTGAAACTCCAATGATAGTGAAGCGAGGTGGGTATGGAGCAGCGCCGAATTGCAAGAGCGGGGAAACGGGATGACCCCGAGGAAACTGCAAATCGACACGATTGCCACATGCAAAAATACGGGAGCGACCCCAGTTCGCCTAGGTGGTAGGCTAGTAGTATAGCCACTGCACCACCGCGACGAAATAGTGTCGTCATCTCCAAGTCAACCTGACTTTATCCCGCACGTCGTGCATGAGAGAGCGTGCATCACAGTAGGCCCAACTCATCTGCCGTGTAACATCTGCGTCTGTGTGTGCGCGCTGTCTCGCCATGAATGGGAGTAGAAAGGGAAGAATAATGTTAGTTTTGCGCTCCAGTTCTCGATACCAAGTGGTAAGTCTCTCCGAGTCATCAGCTCGCAGCATCTCTGTGCACCTCCAGTATGCTAGAAGTGTGTGCTCGTGCTAGAAGTGTGCAGTACGCTCGTTCTCGAATGATGATACGTAGGGTCAGTGACTTTTCGCGTAAAAATCGGAGCACACAGTAGACTTCAACACTACATACACACATNGAAAAGTGTGCAGTGCGCTCGTTCTCGAATCGGAGCACACAGTAGACTTCAACACTACATACACACCTCAGCTGTTGTTATACCTCCGTTGGCTTCTGGTGCCGTGTCCGTCTTTGACCAAGCCACTCAGGACTAAGTAACTCCGACACTGAACCTTCGTGATTCGTGCGCAAACGGTTAACACGAGCCTGAACAACTTTTAGCCAATCAAAGAAGCTGGACGACCCTACAGTGCTTTGGACTGTATCTTGTTCTCGAAATCTTTTCGCGAAATATCACTGCCCCTAATGATACGTAATTTTCCTAGGTGACGATGGAGGACAAAGCGACAAATTTTCTTGTCGATAACGGAAGGTTGGTCCTGTTAGGACGGAATGGAGATTTGTGCACAGTTCTTATCTTTAAAGCCATCTCAAAATACATTTTTAATGCAGTTTCCAACAATGTTGAACACCAGGATCCTTCACTAACACTTTACCTCCTTTGCTGTTCGATCAGAAATGATCCACGTGCGATAATGCCTGCAGTTTCTCGCTGAACTCAGTCCCACAGACGGGGCAAGCTAGCGGTGTGACGTACATTGCCCCCGAGATGAGATTCTTCGTGCTCGCGTTACAGGTGGCGGATGAAAGCGAGCCAATTTCTCTCCGGCAGCGGGTCCCGAGAAAGCGACTTTGCAAGGGCACCACTGGCTTTCGGTATCACACCTGTCCCCCGCTCCCCGCTTCGTCGCTCCGCCCACGCGCAAATCTCCACAAACTGTGCGAATACGCTCGCCGCCTTTACAGGCGTTGGTCACGAAACAATTGGTTGTTTTGTACTTGTACCGCTTACTGTTCAGTTGTTAGACATTACCAGTGATTACTCTTCAAAGTCATTGACTCCCTTACCAAAGTGCAAAGATGGGTTGTTGAGTACGGTGTACTCGCGATGTATCGAAAACGCATGCACCGATAAACCGTATTCTTATATAAATAATGATACAATTACCCGTTCTTTATTGTTTTTCGGATACTGCATCTTTGCAAAAAAAATATTTTTTTCAGCATATAGTTTTTGCATAAATATGTCAAAATCCCAAATTTTACTGTTTTAAAAATGTGGAAATAATATTTAAAAAACTTACATACAGAAATGGGATAATTCACGCTCAAAGAAGATGCCAAGAGCTACTCCAATACATCGTGCAAGGAAATGTTTTCGCAATTAAAAAAAAAAAATTGCTGAAAATAAGGGAAGGGGTTGTATTCGTGGCTGCCCCTGAACTTTTGTAAAACATCTTTTCATAAGCATGCCTTCAAAATGAATTAAGACAAGACCTTTCAGTTAGCCTTGAATTTTCTGTAACCAGCTTGGTTTATTTTATTTCTACATTACGAAAACAGTAAAATTGTGACTTCGACAGGTAATTTTGCAAAAGCCATGTTATCTAAAAATAATTTATCTGAGGTAAAATTAGTCACAGAAAATGTCTATAAGTTGAAAAGTATGTGGTACAAACATAAAATAACATATTTTTTTCTAGGTCAACGCCTTTAAGTGGACGCCCCCCCCCCCCAACTTGAAACAACTAGTTTTTTTATTCTTTTTTTTTTCAAGTTTGCGTACATTAAAAAAAAATTAATTTCCAAAAGTACCCCTTTATCCAACAAGCTATTGGCCTTACACTGCAGTACAGACAGGGCAAGGGAGTTACGAACTCATAATTACGTCACAATTTTCATTCTGCCAAAGTTGGTTAAAATCAATATTGTGACAAAAGTACGAGTTAGTAGTTCAGTCGTTATGTCTGTACTACAGTGCAAGGCCGATAGCTAGATGGGTATAGGCTGTTCACTATTAAGTGAACATTTTTGAAACCAATCTTTGAAAAATGTCACTGCCCTTTATCTGAATACATTTCAACAGGTACAGTAAGTGGCATGCGCTCAGTAAGTTGGTGGCGATGGAGGGAAAGTAGTTCCACGTGTTAACAATGAATTAAAAGTGTTTTGGTAAACATTTGTGAATACTGAAACGATTTCTTTCGCTGTCTGAATTTTTAGCGCACACGTAAGTGTTAGAATTAGGAAATTTGTAAAATATTTACTTTTCTAATAATTTCACACTTTACTGTGACCGACGCATGAATAAAGCGACCAAGCCCACGGCAACGGCGGAAGAATACACAATGCGCCTACAAGTAGATATTTAGCGTGGCTTTCAAGAGTGCTCAGTTTACCGTGAACAACCCATGCTGGGGTACTTCCGGATTAAAAAAATATATATAAATAAGTTAGAAAACCCGAGATCCAATACGGCGAGAGGGAAGGTTCCCCTCATGAACACGGCTTTCAAAACGTAAAGTTAGTTGTCTTGGAGACTAAGGCTGGACTCACAATAGCCAGTCGCATCCATCAGTCGTCCGGCGGTCACGTGATCTTCAACCAATCGCAGGGCAACCTTTTTTTCTATCCGTCCATCCGTCAGGTATTTTCCAAACTTCTGATGACATTCCTTATACGTGAATACGCACTTTGAAATAACATGCAATTGCAGAGAGGGTGGACCTGTGTGTATTTATCTGTTGCGGTAAATTCAAAAATTAAAAAGTAAAAAAAAAAAAAAAAA
>NQII01007410.1:40707-86270 GCA_002778355.1 Clitarchus hookeri
CATTTACAAAATCCTGTATCAGCTGATGCACGAACGAACAAAAGTTAAAATTACGTTGGCTATTCTGAGTGCACTGCCGTAGCACAGCAGAAAAGCAGAAAATACGCGGATAAGAAAGAGCTCTTTCATTTATTAATACATTTTATTTTACAAGTTCACAAAACAATGGTTGTTAGTGTTAGAAACTAAACTTCGTGATAATGTAGTTATGTATAGGTGTTCAAAATGAAATGCACAATATAACGATACGACGTGGAAAAGTTTTCTGAAGTTGTGCTAACTTCAGAAAGCTTTTTCACGTCGTATCATCCCTCTCCAACCTCGCTTTCAATACGTCCTTGATATTAATTCCAAAAGCATACATAAATATTGCATAATATTGTTGAATTATTTTTTCTAATAATTTGACGAAACGACACGAATTTTNTGTTGAATTATTTTTTCTAATAATTTGACGAAACGACACGAATTTTAAATATATTTCCAGCCCATAATATAAAAAACAATCAACTTTAAAAAAGACGCTATCTGTTATCCATAAACAGAGGCTCACACTTCGTCGTGACGCGCTGTGTGCGCCATCTGTGGGTTATTATGCGAGGTATTACCAGCCAGAAATTAACCGCTTTCCTGCGCGCTATATAACGAATTTACAAACAGATGCCAATAGTTATATTTTTCCACGAGCTCTGCATAATTTTTAAAGTAACATATATTTCATGTACAACAATTTGGAGTACAAGTAATTTATATTCGGCTGGTAATCGTTCGTTTACTTAAATTATACGCCATATTGTTCTCTCGAAACCCATATCCTTGTTCCCGTAGAAAGTTATACACGCGTGAATAGTTTTTAAGCAATTCTAAAGTTATTCCACGTCACATATTTTCAACTCGAATATATTAGCTATAACGTCCAAAGTGTGATAATAGATACAACAGACCGTCTCGCAAATGTTAACCAAAATTCACTATCTCGGACAAATTAAAAAAGAGTTAGCAAATATTTAATTATTTGCAACATTTTATATTTTTACTTTTATAACCTACTTATTTTTTTAGACGGATGTCAGTCTTAAAATATCTTAAAAATTGTTTAGCATTACAGTACAATGGCAAGTGGATTAGCTGACAGCGTGCTGATAAAAAATACAGCCCCGACTTAACGGACCAGCTAATGGCGGAAGGATACGTAGTCAGATATAAACAGTGGCGCTACTTTCGCAGACCTGTCAGAAAGTGGCCTTGTTATACAGTATGGACCATACCCCAGAACGCCCCGCTGTAGCTGGGAGACAGCGGCGCGGTCCGCTGAACACCTGCGTTGGCCGACAGCAGCAGCGGTGGCCGNCCCGCTGTAGCTGGGAGACAGCGGCGCGGTCCGCTGAACACCTGCGTTGGCCGACAGCAGCAGCGGTGGCCGAGGCGCGGGCTTGCCCCAGGGCGACACGGCTGTCGTCCGCGACCTTGGTCCCCGGACCCGCTAGCCTCCTGCTGCTGCACTTCCTGCTGCTGGAGGGGGCGTGACTGCGTCCGCCGTAATCACGTCGCGCGAGCAGNTCTTCACTCACTCACCACTGTTGGAACACCCGCGTCCGTCCTTCCGTCATCCGTCCGTCAAAACCTCGGCAAGCTGTAACTCTCGACGAGCCGGCGTATGAAATTACAAACTTCTAAACTTGCACGGTTTTGTTACCCGTTCATTCCGAGTTCTCTAGGAGTCTGTGTACGGTGTGCTGTTTTTTTTTTTTGCCAGTCTTTTTTTTTTCTCCTGTGTTTGTTAATGTAGCTGTAAGATGCACTGACGATTCGTTTGTTATTATGTTGGGAACACGAGTTCCTTCTGTTCGGTTTTTAACACAGTTTAATTTTCGTTATTTACGTGTATTTGCATTTTGGGTACTTACAAACACAACACCGCCAATTATTTTCGTTGACTTGCCTTAGTTTTGGGCAAGATTTATTAACAAAAACAGCAAATAAGGAAACTGGATCTCAAAATAAATCTCAATAAATACCTTGTGACCTAACCACTGCACCCTGTTATTAAATACTGAGTCTGAAAATAAGCAGTAGAGAAATATAAATAATTCAAGATTCAGAAGATCGGTTCACCTTAATACCAGGTCAGATTTTGTCGTTTTTGTGTGATAACTTTTTGTTTCTGGGTGATTACTAACAATTTGTCACTATACCGAAGATATATTTTTTTCTGAGTTATCACTTTTCTTTTGTAATTTTTATTTTGTATTGTTTAATATGTTGTTCGCTATAAACTGATCATTTTTGAAAGCTCTGCTGTAAGTTATACATGTACGCACATTGTGTATTCTTCCGCCATATGTAAAGTTAACATTTCCAAGGGCCTGATCACTTTATTCATGCATCGGTCAAGTACAACTGTGAAATTATTAAAAAAGTAAATATTTAAAATATTTGTCAATACTTACGCATATAAGCATTAAAAATACACACATCAAAATAAATAATTTNAAAGTAAATATTTAAAATATTTGTCAATACTTACGCATATAAGCATTAAAAATACACACATCAAAATAAATAATTGCAGTATTCACAGATGTTAAACCAACACTTTTAATTCTATGTTAAGACAAGGAACTAACTTCCTTCCGTCGTTGCCANCAGTATTCACAGATGTTAAACCAACACTTTTAATTCTATGTTAAGACAAGGAACTAACTTCCTTCCGTCGTTGCCAACTTTACTGGGTGCACGCCAGTCAATGTACCCGTTAAAATACATGCAGGTGGGGGCAGTGACATTTTTCAAAGGTTGATTTCAAAAGTGCTTAATTTAATCGTGAACATCGTATAGTTGCAACAATGTGAAAACTTGATGTTTTAAATACAGCATATTCATTAGTTGTGATTGGCTTTTTTTTTCACAGGCGGCCGCGGTTACGGCAGCGCCCGACCGAAGCCCGGATACTTCTAGACGAAAACGACAGGACCAAATAACTGCTCATCGACTCTCTGGTGTCACTACCGTTACCTCACATCGAACACCGCACCTCCACCGGCCCGACGACGGACATCGGCCTAGTTCCTTCGCTGACAACGTGGCCTGCTCGCCGAACTTGTGGCGCTGCCAAGCGGCTGCTTGCGCAACACCGCATGCCGAGTATCCCCGAACAGTTCCGAGGTGTGGCGAAACACGCGCCGGCGGACGCGGCGGCCATCTTGAATTAGATATCTCGTGTGCGGAAACCGAACACACTCATCTTCACCTCTTACATAACGGAAGAAACTGCACTAGTTCAGTTTCTTCACTTCCTACTTCTTCAAAAGTTATCAAACATCTACCTCTGATTAAAATTCATTTATATTTTTCCACGCGGTATTAATTTACTCGTGTCAACTCCGCCGTAAATGAGCTCATTCAATTCGGCATGTCAAGCCTCGTTTGTCATATTTATCCAAAGTGTACTCAAAATTTTTCTCTATTTGTTCGTACTTTTCTTCGACGTCAAAGCATTTTATTTTCTATCAACATAAGAGTACAATATTTTTAAAATCAAAACTTTGTTCATGCGATTAAGTCCGTGTGCACGATGATATTTATCTTACCTCCCGACTTTCACCGACACTTACAAATAAAACCAACTCAGGACACCATGTCAGCCATGCGTATTTCTCCCTCACCACATACATACTTCACCATGTCACTAAAAGTATATCAAACGACCAACATGTATTTATTATTATTATTTTTTTAATTCTTGTAGTTTCTACTTGCTGAGTGCTAGCGAAACAAAGTCATGGGAAAGAGAAACAGCTACTTTTTTTTCTCTGATTCATGCATTCTAGATAAGATTTTTTTTTTTTTTTTTGTTAACCATGCTCAGGTAAATACTATGAAAGTTTATCATAAAATTTGGCCTAAGGTTAGCAATGCCCTAAGTTACAAAATAGTTGAACCCGCTATGAATCAATCTCGTGATAATCTGAACTAAATATTCTATTGATAACCATTCACGCCAACATGAGTGACGAACCTCGTTCCTACCCCCATTTTTTTTATGATTAAAATTCTTTCACACTACTCTACTCTGACTCTGCCTACCAAAAAAAAAATTTGTTGAAATCCATCCTTTGAAATATTTTTCCCAAGGAAACCACTATTAATTTAAAAAAAAAACTGCCTAAGAAAGCAACGAAACTTATTTTCGTATTCTTCAACAAACACTTAACTCATTACAGCAAAATATTTTTTTCTCCACAAAAAATATGTAGCAGGTTTTTTTTTTGTATTGTCTTTTGGCTATTGGATATTTCACAAGTACACTGCAGATCGGAATATCGAGTCGTCGTAAGAGACATACCCGTAGTTGTTACCCCTTCCAACCCCTTGTTACGAATGACCTTGCTGCTAGCACTCCGCAAATACCTACAAACACGTCTTTTGTTTGCTGTTTATTATTGTATCTATACATTTTTTGTTTTCTCGAAAACTTGAAACATGTTTGTAATGCAAATGAGTTTATCATGTTGATAAATTAAATGCTGTTGCAAATTGTTAATGAGCTTTTCTTTTCCACGCCTTGCTTGATTTCTTGCAAGTAATCACAAGAACAAAAACCTTTGTCTAAGTGAAAATTAAGTTTTTTTTTTAAATACAAGACTTTCCAGAAAATTAAGTTATCAAATGCATCAATTAGCTAATGTATGTTGCTGACTTACTTGTATTGTTTTTTTTCTGGATATTAATTAATGATTAACTGCAGGTCATATAGTAGAAATTTTATATGACTCTTAATTTGCATCGTAAAGCTGGCGAACATCGCGTACCACCAATATAAATCACAAGGAATATATAAATAACCGGTTTCCACAATTCCCCACTCCAAGACTAGTACTTAAGTAATCAGGCCAATTGGTCTTTGCGGTGTAATTGGCCGAGTTTTAGCTTGAGCCTCTTATTTTTGTGTGCGTTGGTAAAAAAGTACTCCACTCGTTATTCCCAGAAAAAAAAATGTAACGCAATAAGAGCGTTCTGGAAACACAAAGAAGTAACAGAAAAACGGTCGTCCAAAAAAGTCAGAATTCTTGTAACACTTCAAGCGAATTTTATATGGAACATTCAAAATTAATCACGTACATCTAATAAGCACAGAGTCTACTGTGCCTGCTCGTTAAACTAAACAATATAACACTAGTAGCGACTGGGGAAATTTTTGTGAATTCATTTGAGGAGAAGCTAGACTTCAAACACGCGTATATTTTTGTTATGTGTGTTGTAATCGAATCACAGTTTATCAGACACGCCCAGGTGAACTCTGAGCCAATAATAGACCTTGCAACCTAGTCTGAGGTTAAACTGTCTGCCCACTGGAGCAGCAGACATTGACCGCAGAGTCTAGCTTACAGGTCGTATAAAACGCCAAGTTCTCCTGTCCATAATATTAGCTTATTGTTAGAGACCGGAAAAAATCGCGAGTTCAATGACCTGCAAGCTAGACTCTACAGTCTAATGTACAAATATGTCGACATCAACTGCGCATTGGTTGCTTGCTGTCTCAGTGGAAGGCGGCGATTGGACCAGCATTCTCCAGGAAGTGTCGAATACGGCGTGGGCCAATGGATTAAGTTATATAAACGCATGCGTTTTGAATTCTAGCTTGTCCTAAAATGAATACGCGAATTCTTCAGGTCTCTACTTATTGTATTCTACAGCCACGTGCTGCGAAATCTCCTGTAATTGACTTGTAGTGTTGCAAATGTTTGCAAAACTACAGTTTTTTTTTTAACTTTTTATTTATTTAATTAATTTTTTTACTGCGTGGACAACGCAAGTTCAACTGAGAGGTTTGAGGTGAAAATGGAGCAGCGGGGGAATGCAAGGGCGGAGGGAAATGGGAGTGTCTCGAGAAAACCCCCGCCTGTGAACGGCAACGTCCGCCGTGTTTCCACATGCGCAAAACCCCGGGTGACCCCGCCGGGAACTGAACGTGGTTCACCTCGGTGGGAGGTGAGTAGTCTGACCACTAAACCACCGCGGCCTCAAGACAACGAAAAGAAAGAGAGACAGGCGGCCCGCAAGAATTTCGACTGTGAAAGAACACAATTATGTGTGTATGTAAGCTGTTAACGGTATATAAGGCACTTTAAAAATCAAGCTTTTGAAAAGAAATCACTGCATTCTACCTGCATATATGCTACGATACACCATGGCACGCGGTCTCCCAGTTAATTCGGCAGTGAATTAAGAAAGTAGTTCCAAGTCTTGACGTTGTATTGCGAGCGTAATGTTTAAATTTATGGGAAAAAACAAGTTTGTTTTTATGATTTATACTAATCAGAGAACTAAATTGCATGTTGTTAACATATTTCAGGTTCCGAACACTTTCATATTTTCACTTGTGTGGCGTGTTAATAAAGTCATTAGGTCCATGGCAATGGCAATTTTACACATGGCGGACAGATACAAAATGAGGAGAAAAATATTTTTTTTTCAGCAGGGCTCTCGAAAGTGCTCAATTAACCATGAATAGTGTATACTTAAAAATTATCTTGATGAATTATTTTCTGAGACAGAGTCAAAAACTTAGCCGTGAGGAAAAGAAAGCAAAAGGAGGAGTGCTAAATGTAAACAAAAAGAAATTGAAGTATCAATTAAACGGTCACAAAAAGAAAAGTTAGAACCAATGGGACATTTTGATTCTAGTACGTTCCAAACCACTGGTTCTTCGACTTGATGTTCAGTAATTCTGAGTTCACCACGTGACGTTTGGCTCCGAAACACTGGATTACGGAATTTATACTCAAGAATTCTGAGTCCTTCCTACGCGAGAGCCAACGTTAGAATGTAGTTTCAATGAACGCGGTTGTCGAAAATCCACTGTGTGTAAAGATATTACCCTATCACGGAGGTACTGAGAACCTATAAGGGCGGTGTGAGGTGAGTGTGGAGCAGCGACGGAATGCAAGAACGGAGGAAGCAGGAAAGCCCCGAGGAAACCCGCCAACCAGTGGTATCGTCCGGCACGATTCCTACAAGCTAAAATCAGGGGAACGAGCGCGCCGGGAATCGAACCCTGTTCTCCCCGTGTGGGAGGCGAGCGCTCTAACCGCTACGTCACCGTTGTCCCAAACAGCAGCACGTTGGCGTGAAGAAAACGTGAGCTCCACACGCAAACTGCACGAAAATAACCGACTGAAAAGCTTTCCTTGCAGAATTGACGGCTAGCGAATGACAGGAGAGCGGATATGTATAGGCTATCCACGGTAAAGTGAGCACTTTTACAAGCCCTAAAAAGTAACTAGAGCCTCAAAAGTTCTTGTCACTGTATTACAGTCTCTTGGATACACCGTAAACGTTTCAAGAATTAAAAAAAAATTAATTAAAACAAATAGTTGAAAACAAGGAAATTCTTGAATATTTTGATTTGTGTCTGCCCCTGAATTTTTGTAATACAACTTTTGCTAAGTATACCTTAAAATAAATCAAGACAAGGCCCTTCAAAAGCCTGTGTTAAATTTTCTGCAAATAGTTTGATTTACTCTATTTGTGCATTGCCAAAAAAACAGTAAAATTTAGACACTGGCATGTTATTTAGCGAAAATTCCATGCGGTCTAACAAAATTTTATCTGAGGCAAAAAGTAGTCACACATTATGTCTACAAGTTGAACGGTATGTGGTAGAAATATAAAATAATAAGTTGTTTCGTGGCGAACACCCTTAAAACAACAAGACAATATTTTTTACACGTTATATTTTACGCGTTGAGACGTGGCACGACAGTTCTTTTATTTTTTTTGCTGTCAGCATTACTGTCAGTAGTACAGACATCGTGCTGGTTTAGCGAGCAAAGCTGTGTTGTAGCGCTTAGCGCTTTACGTCGTTCAACTGCACCACTGCAAGTCAGCGCTCGTGCGACGATTCCAAGCTGAGAAATACATTGCTGCGTCTCCGCTTCAAGCAGACGAAACACAACAGACGAAGTGAAAAGACTGTTTCAGAAATAAGTAAATGTTATAAATGGAATTACGTACAGTGCTATTGGAGGTGCTGCATTCGCACCAGGGACGTATACAGGGTGATTCTAAAATAATGAGACAAACATTGAGGGGTGGTAGAGCTCACTATAACAAACAATTATTGTATAGGAATATATGGGCGGGAGTGACGCGTTGAGGCACAAACACAAAAATAAAACACATCAACGGAAACACAAAATGTTCATTAGCAGCATACTTAACGAGTGATTCCGTACAGAAAATGTTAAAACAGTTGCTGGAAATGCAACCCCCAACAGTCACGCATGCTTGGCGACCTCTACATATGGCGTGATTGGCTGACAATGGTGGAGTGCGTGAAATACCCGGCGTATTTGAATCTGTCCGCCAATCACTCCACCGACGCCACCAAGCTTGCTTTACTGTCGGTGGTAGCAATTTTGAGCAATTATTATATTCATTGCCGTAAAAAGGCATTTAGCGGCGACGTTGTAAATAAAAAATGTGTTGCATTTCATGTGTTATTTTTGTGTTTGTGCCTCAACGCGTCCCTCCCGCCCATATATTCCTATACAATAATTGTTTGTTTTAGTGAGCTCTACCACCCCTCAATGTTTGAACCATGATTTTAAAATCATGCTGTATAGGATTGTTATTTTGGGAGGGCCAAGACGACTAAAACTTCGCAATCAAAGAGACAACATACATTTTTTCCCCCATATAGCTGACAGGGTTTCAGTTTTGAAAACAGAGAAGTCTCACTATTATGTTTCGAAATTATTTCTTAACGCTTCCTGAGTGCGTCAGTTCAGCGACTGGAGAATTTTCATTCAGTGACGTTCATTTTAGGTCTGTAGAAATATGAACTTTTTGTTATGTACGCGTTTGACAACCTGCGCCGCAGACATTTAACAGTCCACGTTAAGATTCTGAACCGTCCACACTTTGTTTGTTGTTTATCTTTGTCTAAATTGCTTTCTTTCGCCAGTTTTCGGGCGTGGCCAGGGCGCGGTCTTCCGCCCTCATAAACGCGCCGCTGATTCACGCAATATAATCAAGAATGCGCATGGAATGTGGCTAATCTTCTGTGTCGTGACCAACTCCTGCGATTTTTATTTTTATTATTCCCCGATGTGGAATTCACTTCTGAACACGTTCAAAAAAAAAATGGCGTGTGGGGAGTGCACCCAGGGCAAGGTAACACCCTCCGAGTGACGGTCTTTCCAGCTGGGACCCGTAGGTGACCGTCATCCCCGGGCATGGCAGAAATGATACCCTAGAATGGAGCGACGCTGGAATGCAAGGGCGGGGAAAGCGGGAGTACCCCGAGAAAACCCGCCGGCAAGCGGCATCGTCCAGCACGGTTCCCACATGCGAGAATCCGGGAGTGAACCCGCCGGGGATCAAGCCCGGATCGCCGTGGTGGGAGGCGAGCGCCCTGGACACTACGCCACCGCTGCCCCCAGTTTTTTTTAGAAAACAACTCTTTTGTCGTGTCACATTTTTACGGCGAAGTACATACGTATGATAATGCAAAGTAACTATCACATAAAAACATTTTATTTCAAAGTGACAGTTCTCTAAACTGCATCATACTTTCGTCTCCTTGTAATAAAATAACTCTGTTCGTGCTTGCTTGAGTTTACGCCTCTACGTTTTGTGAGCACTTTGGTTTGGCGGGTCTTCTTAAAAAGATTATGTCATGTTTCGAGATTGGAGTGCAGTGGAACGACGGACTGTTCCATCACACCACAGGACTCACAGATGCCAGCCGTCTATGCAGAACACACAATGAGCATCATTATCGTGACCTCGCACATCTGCTTCGTTATTTGCGGTTCAAAAATGTAACACCCNAGTATCAGGAAATCGCACAGCAGGAAATAAACACACGTCACATTATTCTCGCTACCAGCAGTTCGTCCAGCAGAATCTGCAGTTGTGTTTGCAACTCTGTAGCAGTGATTTTCCCTGCTCAATGCAC
The DNA here is from genome assembly GCA_002778355.1 of Clitarchus hookeri. Taxonomy (NCBI): domain Eukaryota; kingdom Metazoa; phylum Arthropoda; class Insecta; order Phasmatodea; family Phasmatidae; genus Clitarchus; species Clitarchus hookeri. Next base: position 50,672 of record NQII01007410.1, read on the forward strand.
TTAATTAATAATATTTTACACTTTATTTAAGTACTATAAACAAATTGCACATGATAAAGTACATAAATGTCATCAGTAGTACCAACTAGTTTACGGAACATCCAAATTCCACCACCCAATTCCAGCTTTATTTTTTTTAACGAGAATACAGCACAGGTGCTTGAGCAATAGACACAACAGCGGTTTGATTAAGTACACTCGCGAATTGCAAAAGTCTTCCAACACGTAACATCACGAACATCAATTTGGTTTAATGTAGTTAACAGCAACACTAGGATTGTTATGCGAACGACGATAGGAACGCATCTCTGGCTGTCATACCTTTTGAATACCAAATCTATAAAAAAAAAACGATAGCAAAACATGACTTTCTTGAGCTTGAGAAACAGACTTAACAAACACATTATCGTCTTTAGCAACCTAACCTTTGTGATTTAGTTAACGCTGTCATGAGCTGAGGTTTTTTGCTCGCAAAAATTTGATTTCGAAACTGCACCGCCTGTAACAGCCTTTGTCTAAAATCCACACGAAATGTTGAGTAGTTCCACTACGTGGATCGTTACGTCACTACATCTGAGAAGATTGTAGGCGGCAAATTAAACATTTTTTTAAACAATGGGGGTTGCGGGGGTGTAGATGTTGGGTTACTCACCCCTCACCAAGACGAGCCGAGTTCGATTCCCGGCGGGGTCACCCCGACTTAAACGCCTGGGAAACGTGGCGGACGTTGCCGTTGGCCGGTGGGTTTTCTCGGGGCCATCCCATTTTCCTTGCCCCTGCATTCTGCCGCTGCTCCATATTCAAATCGAGTCATCCTCGGGACGCTCAAAACCTCGATGTTAAGGGCGCTGCCTACCGGCTGGCAGCTGCAAAATTTAAATACGAAATCCCATGTTAAGGTAATTTCACCTCAATGCGTTAATTTTAAAGACAGGCGTTTCAAACAAAATGTATTCTTCGCGAATTTTATTAGGAGAAGATCCCTACGAGCGTAAATTGTCACTATAGAAAGGCAGTATGTGCTTTTTCGTGAAACATAAATTTTAAACATGTCTTGCAAACAGGCTATACATGTTATGGAAACATATCCACTTTAGGGAACTTCTCCTGAAAAAATTCGTGAAGAATACATTTTTTTTTGGAACGCCTATCTTTATAATTAACGCACTGAGGCAAAATTGCCTTAACACGGGATTTCTTATTAAAATTTTGCAGCTTCCAGTCGGTAGGCAAGGCCCTTAAGAGCAGACTAAAATCTTTCAACTCAACACATTTCTGAAACCAACATTTTATTGAGAAAAATCCCTGCCCGCAGATACATTTATCTTAACGAAAACATAGACTGGTATATCTGGAGTAATGTTGTTTACGAGATATTGAAAGTGGATATATGACTTGAATAAACGTGTTTATTATTGAAAGAGAAATGCATAAGCAGTGATTATTGAAGCCGCTTTCATTTCCTTTTATGCATAGGAAAGTTAAATCTGGCTTATCCCTTCAAACAGTTATGCATTAATTTTTTACACGTCGCGGAGTGGCACATATGATGCAGCAAGAAAAAAAAAGCAGGCCTTCGAAAGTTTCCAGACTACAGTATATTAATAAATTAGTTGTATTACATTAAAACATTTTTTTTTTTTTTTTTTTTTTTGTTTGCACATTTTTAGAACACAAAACATTTGTTGTTTCCTATCTCCGTGAATCTCCGTTAAAATTCACGTTCTTCTTACAATTTTCAAGTCACGCATATACGATAGCTATATCATGTGAGTAGAAGGCACATACCGATTCTGGACCACATATTCTGTCATTCTGTTAACATGAGCACCATTTTGAATTTTTTTCTCTCCTAAAACCAAATATGAAAACAATCTTTATTTTTATGAAATCAGTAATGGGAAATACATTGGGATTGATTAGTGAACTAGCCTCCCGCTTGGAAGAAAATAATTAATGTCACTAAAAAATAATAATTTTTGAAATAACTGATGTGGGAACGAAATGTGAGATTAACTCCCACCACGAATACTTACTACACTACCTAGCCAAGTGTGCATCCAGGTAAATATTTGAACTACAGCAAGATCACGCCGTTATCTCCCATCCCTCTTCTCTTACTCTTCCCCTTCCACCAACATGATAAAATAAACCGTTCGGCTGTGGGTGTCAGCTGTCGAAGTGGCCATAAGTTATGGAACAGTGTTGACTAATTAGCGTTGCCTTGTTGATGCTTCCATGAAGGCTGAGGTTTGTGATTTGAATTACCACGTGTACACAACAGACCAGCGCATGTTCGCAGTTTTAAAAAAGGTTTCAACATAAAAAGTTGCTGTAATTTTCAATAACTAATAAAAATATCATCAGGAAGTATTGTAAGCAACCAAACAAATACACAGTCAGTTCAGAGAATTAATTAGTAACGTAACTAAGTTTTGTGATAAGTATAAAGCTTCTTCGCCCAAAATAGCACGCTATTAAACCAATGGCAGCGGCGCGGTGACGGGAAAACCTGAACGAACAACACGCAAAACAACTAAAAGAAGCAAAACAAGCTGACGTAGATGTCGAGAAATTGCGCGCGCACTCTCACTCTACCTGGATGCCGCAGTGGAGCAGCGGCTAGAGCGCTCGCCTCCCCACCAAGGCGACCCCCCTTTTGATTACCGGCGGAGTCGCTCCTCGGATTTTCGTGCGTGGGAACCGCGAAGGGCGGTGCCGCCCGGTCGGCGGGTTTTCTCGGGGGTCTCCCGTATTCTCCGCCCTTGCATTCCGGTACTTCTCAACTCGCTTCACCCTCATCGGCTCTCAAGACCTCGATGTTAAGAGTCACCCAAACCTCTGCACTAAGCTCACTCTACACTGACGCTCCCGCTTGTCTGGCACTTTAACTGCGTTGCAGTGTGTTTGAAATACACGTCTATCAACGAAACTATTAAACGTGCGTCCAACGAGCTGATTTACGAAAAGAACACGCACATCAGACGAGGGCTGTCGAGTGCTTTCATGACGTCATGCACATTAGAAACACCATATCACGGTACTCCAAGAAAGGTTAAAAATGGCTTTTTTCAAAGCAACATATCTCAGAATATACGCATAAGATACATACAAAACTACTCAAGGGCCCTGCATTAAACCTTCCTGCAGATTTTCCACCCTTAAAACAACAGTGTCACTGCCTAAAGTCCCATAGGTACATGCAGCGCGACTAGAACACCGCACACCAGTTCAGAGCCAAGCGCTTAGAGGCGAAGGGGCACTTGATGCGCGTGGCATTGTCACCCTTATCGCTCTGGCGTTTCTCGGCCTCAAACGCGGGGGAAAAAAAAGCTCTAGGTATGCGGGAAACTTAAAGGAGATCAATCCCTGCCATCTTGGATGTTTATAAATTTTCCGCAAAAATCGTACATTATATATTTTATATTGCATTTTTTGGAACTACACGACACAAAACAATCCTTTGTACATTTTCTGAAGTTGGCATTGCTTGACTACAGTTTAACTGCTGTAATCGCCCGCAACGAAAAATCATTTACTTCTTCCAAGCTGTTACTGCTTAAAAATCAATAAAGACAGTGAAAAAATAAAAAAACTTGGTGGAGCGTTAGAAGGTACTATTTATGCTGTGTCGTTTGAAAAATTTCGTTAAAACAACTTGATTGTAAGTTATGACGAAAATTGGATTAATCCAAGATGGCGGGGGGCTCATCCCCCTTAAAAAATAAACGAACGTAATTGTGTAAGTCGGAAGTGCTCACCGCGCAGCTGGCATGTTACCACTAAGGAGGGGAGAGGGGGGAGGCGCGGTGTTACCACACGACCTAGCGGAATATTGGCGGCGGGCCCGGGCGTCCACAGGTGCGTGACGGCGCGGTGGTGCGGCAAAGGTTGGCTGCCCTGCNGCGGGTGTCGCCCTGATTGTCCCACAAAACAAGTGAAGCGCGGAGCAGGCGAGGCACGACGCCCGGTGATTGGAGGGCTGCCTGCGCCTCGGTCTCTTGCCACGGGAGCACTGCAACTACAACCACCGCCGTCGTCCGTCCCTTTTACTTTTCAACACCTCTTGACCCCCGCCGATCAAACTGACCACGCCTCTTTCTCCACATGCACACACACACCGACACTACATGTGTGTATACACACATATATATAGGGTCACTCCCGGATTTTCGCAAGTGGGAATCGTGCCAGACGATGCCGCTGGTTGGCGGGTTTTCTCGGGGATATCCCGCCCCCTCCCCCTTGCATTCCGGCGCTGCTCCACAATCACCTCATTTCACTCTCATCGGCTCTCAAGACCAATCTCACAACAAGTATTATTATTGACCACCAACTTGACTTTTAGAGTCTCGCCCAATTATTGACATGATAGACGGATTGATAATGATATGTTTGGTAATCATTATATTCAAACTGTGTTTCAAGTATCCCTGAGGAGAAGAAAGAGGAGGTTGATGATAAGGAGGAAGGGAAGTAGGAGGAGAATAATTTTAGGCAAAAATTGATCTCGCTGAAGGCGCCATTGCAGAGGTTCATCAGTGGGTACAGGCCCAGGACATGGTGCATAGTATGTAAATCGAAAACCTGGAAATATTGCACCACACCAAGCACATATTACAGGGGACCAACATTTTTAGGGATGCACTTAGCATATTGCTGGACCACCCGTAGTAAGAGACAGGAGGAGATACGGTCGGGCATGGAGGCATACAGATGTAGGATTCTCTCATTATGAAGATCCCGCCACAGATGGCGCAACTGACCCTCCGAATCAGCCGAAGTTGAAGCCCAATCTGGTCGCAAACGTTAGCGATGGGCGAGAGTTCTGGGGACCTTGCTGGCCAAGGAAGAACTTTGACCTCACAAAGGTCATGCCAGGAATACCTGTGCTGCGTAAGGACGGGCATTATCCTGCTGGATAACGGGGTTGTCAAGTTGCACCACGGAGTTGAGCGTATGTGGTCGCAGAATCTCCTGGACGCATCACCGAGCCGCCAGGGTTCCTTCGACCACCACCAATGGTGTGCGGGAATTTTAGGAAATGGCACTCCACACCATGACGCCNCTCCCTGCTGGTGGTCCGGCGGGGTCGACCCGAGCCTTCTCGATGTCGATATCAAAATGTGTTCACACACGAACGTCTCGCCTTCACACTATCCTTGAAAGCGCTCTTTACGATAGTGCGACAGTGCGACATTAACAATGCGACAAAGGTGACTAGCCAACCAGAGGCGAGCCAGCAGACGATGGCGATGCGACAGTGTGAGCTATAAATTGTTGTGAATCACCTGTAACAGTCGCGCGCGACAAGGAAGAAGAAGAATAAAAATAAAGTATTTTTTTAAACAATAACGTAGGTGTGCGTAAGGAAATAATTGTAAATAATCATAAAGCGTGTTATTGAAACAGTCAAATACTTATAGGAGTGCCAGTAGCCCATAATATAAGTTGGAAACATTTAGAGAAGTGCATACAACCGATGCTAATTATATTTTTCCAGTTGCCAATTTTTTTAAATAGAAAATTGAAGATATGTTTTTATTCTATTTATTTCCTTCAGATCCACATGTGTTATAATATAACCTCTATACACTAATAAAACCATTCAAATAAATAAACAAAACTAAAAAAAAAAGCTTGCTTAATTATTGCGGGTTTCGTTCATTTTAGTTCCCACTTGCGACGATAGATGGCAGTAACGGCAACGTCGCGCTGTTGTAAAATGGACGGACGACAGGTAGTGCGCGACGGTCGCAGTGTCGTGTCACCGACAAACAGTCGCAATATTGTAAAAAGGCCTTTATGAGTGTCTACGGGAGGCAGTGGACGCGCTAACCGCCGATGTGTTTGAGAGGGTGCGATCATTCATTACAGGACGTAAGCAGGGTTGTGCTGATGTCCATGTCCACCTTGAATATTTCTTGCAGCACGCCACACAAACTGGCCAGTGTACCTGCCATGCATACTCCGTCCGCCGTGGGAGTCCCCTTGGCTGTGGAGGGCGACTAAGCGGAGGTGAGTTGAGTTGAGTGATTCGGGCGACTCTTAACAACGAAGTCTTGAGAGCCGATAAGGGTGAAATAAAGTAAGAATGGAGCAGCGCTGGAATGCAAAGGTGGGGGAAACGGGAGATCCCCGAGAAAACCCGCTGACTAGCGGCATCGTTCAGCACGATTACCACTAGTGAAATTCCTGAAGTGGCCCGGCAGGGGATTGAACCAGGTTTTCCTTGGTGGGAGGCGAGCAGTCTGACCGCTCAGCTACCGCGGCCCCGATTAAGCGGAGGGGAAGCTAAATCAATTATGTGTTACCTAATGTTTTTTACTTGACATGTTACGTACCACACATAATGTCAGAAGCTCCCTTTTTTTTTTCAAACAAATGCCGAACCGGATTTGATTCCCGGTGGGGTCGCTCCCGGATTTTCGATTTTCGCCGGACGATGCCGCTGGTCGGCGGGTTTTCTCGGCGATNGATTCCCGGTGGGGTCGCTCCCGGATTTTCGATTTTCGCCGGACGATGCCGCTGGTCGGCGGGTTTTCTCGGCGATATCAAGTTTTCCCTACCCTAGCATTCCGGCGCTGCTCCATACTCATCTCGCTTCACCCTCATTGGCTATCAAGATCTCAATGTTAAGAGCCACTCAAACTTCTTCACTCTTTACTCCACTCCAGTTAAGTTAGNCTCATTGGCTATCAAGATCTCAATGTTAAGAGCCACTCAAACTTCTTCACTCTTTACTCCACTCCAGTTAAGTTAGTTAAGTTAACAGCGAATGAAAATAAATTATTTCCCAGTCTTGACGTTGTATTGAGAATGTCACGTTTAAATTTANAGTTAAGTTAACAGCGAATGAAAATAAATTATTTCCCAGTCTTGACGTTGTATTGAGAATGTCACGTTTAAATTTATGGTAGTTAAATTTGTTTATCATGTATACACGTTACCGTACGAATTGTTATAATATTGACATGATTGCATTCCTAATAATTTATACTTTCTTAACTGGCACATGAATTAAATCATTCTGCTCGCGACAATGCTNGACATGATTGCATTCCTAATAATTTATACTTTCTTAACTGGCACATGAATTAAATCATTCTGCTCGCGACAATGCTAATATGACACGAGGCGGAATTGTACAATCTGAGGAAGGAAATAGATCTTGGGCGGGGCTTTAAAGAATGCTCAATTAACCCCGCGAACAGTCTGTACAATGGTAGCAGGGGATCGATTTCTGCCTTATGCGGCTTTGCTGTAGGGTCTCGACCTTTCACCAGTCCGGTCTCCTTTCTACAAGGCCGCGAGGTATCGCATTAGCAATCACGGACACTCACGAACCTACGGACATCCGGTTCACTTACCTTTATGGGTAGGGGCAGTGAAATTTCGCGAAAAGATTTCGAGACAAGATACAGTCCAAAGCACTGTAGGGTCGTCCAGCTTCTTTGATTGGCTAAAAAAAAATGTTCTGGCCTGTGTCACCCGTTTGCGCACAAATCACGAAGGTTCAATGTCGGAGTTACTTAGTCCTGAGTGGCTTGGTCAAAGACGGACACGGCACCAGCAGCCAATGGAGGTATAACAACAGCTGAGGTGTGTGTATAGTATTGAAGTCTACTGTGTGCTCCGATTTTTACGCNTGGAGGAATAACAACAGCTGAGGTGTTTATACAGTATTGAAGTCTACTGTGTGCTCCGATTTTTACGCGAAAAGTCACTGGTCCTAGTTATAGGCTATTCACGCTGAAGAGAGCACTTTTGAAAACCTTCTTATTTGGAATAATAGTCAACAAGCGTGTTTTATTTTAGCCTTGGGCGTTAACTTCCGAGTGTGGTGGAATATGAACACTGTGTTTATTACTTACATGGCAGTTACAAGGTAGTTAAAGGGAGAAAAATGTCTGAAAGAAAAATCTAACTAGTGCCTCAAAAGTGCTCACTTTACAGCGAACCTATTATGCCCCCTATTTACATTGAATTTAACATGAGGCTCGTTACTTTAACCGTTTCATCACTTGTGCCCACGACAAGAGGAAATGTTGCACGTGAAGGGTACGTATAGTCTATTCGCGGTAACTACACACTTTTTGAATCCAACCTTTGAAAAATCACGTGTTTGTTTGTTTTTTAAATATGTAATATATCCCAAGTTTTTTTATACTTCTGTAAACATTAAAGTAGCTTTTTAGCTGTATTTCATCTATAAATTATAAAATTAATTTATAATTAATATGAGTGAAAAACAGACAGGAAATGCTGTATGTTGATGATGCCTAGCAAGAAATAGTTCTCATGCAAAATATTATTACACTGAGGGCGCACGAATGCGGTGCGTTATTCCTTTGGTATCATTTTCATGACCTTGTTAACTTTCGTCTGCGTAAGGCGGACTAGTATCCTGGAAGCAGTATTTTAGCAAGGCTTCAGAAAAGTTGGAAGTAACCACGAATCTGGTATGCTGTATGTGGGATTTGGAAAGTACTCGTGTACAAATGTGTATGTATGTATGTATGTATGCATGTATGTATATAATGCATATATATATCGGGCTTCTACTTTTTTTTTATATATATATATATAAACCGAAACTGTTTACTGTACACAGAGCCAAACAAATCTTTACTTGCACCAACCAAATCTTTGCTTGGGGAAACAAAATAATAACAAAAAAATAATGAGGTCTCAACGACGAAATAATATATCCCCCCCCCCAATCCCAACAATTAACTTGGTTGCNTTGGGGAAACAAAATAATAACAAAAAAATAATGAGGTCTCAACGACGAAATAATATATCCCCCCCCCCAATCCCAACAATTAACTTGGTTGCGCCTAAAAAACTTTATTTGATTCAACAAAACGCCTCTTCGCAGTGTGGACCTAACGCGGATGCAAGTAGTTCTGGGAGACGTGACGTCGGCGAGTCGTCACGATGGTAAACAAATACAGGTACGTACTCAGAAACTGCTTAACACCGCAGTGATTTCTATATCTCCCACTTAACATATTATCCCGAGCGTAAATTGAGCGAATGAGTGAGTGAAGAGAGTTGGGCGGCCCTTGCCATCGAGGTCTTGTGAGCCGACGAGGGTGAAGCGAGGCGAGTACGAAGCAGCGCCGGAATGAAAGGGCGGGGGAAACGGGAATGTCCAAGAGAAAACCCGCCGCCAACCAGTGCCACGATTCTCACGTGCGAAAATCCGGACGTNGGGGGAAACGGGAATGTCCAAGAGAAAACCCGCCGCCAACCAGTGCCACGATTCTCACGTGCGAAAATCCGGACGTGACCCCCGCCGGGAATTGAACCCGGTTCGCCCAGATGGGAGGCGAGCAGTCTAACCACTACGCCACCACCTTGGTCGGTGCTTTACAAGGCTAGGAGCTGGCACCAATATAGAAAGCGATTTTTCCCTCCCCAATGCTGTCAGCACACCAAGATGTTGTTATTGGCTACTGATTGTACCATGGACCGATATATATTATTTTCATAGTTTCCAGTTGACAGGCTAAAAATGCCACCTTTTGCAACAACTGGAACGAAAAATTTTGCTTGTAAGATAAAGGGTTACACAGATCATCTCATGTGTTTTGCTGGACGGCTGAACTTTCTAACACATTTCGTAGCGTGCTCTAATGTACATGCAAATAAACACTCCAAGGAAGAGCGGCAGAGCTAGGCAAATTCCGTATAATTCCATTCATAGCCGTAGTAAGTTTTCTCGTGAAAACTCTATAGGCAGTCTGCTGAATTTTTTGTCACAGAACGCTGTGGATTCTTAACGCCTTAACATATTATCCTGAGTACGCTCGTTCACATCTGGCGTGTCGCAGAACAGGTGAAATCACAGTCGGTGAAGGTCAAGCCAGCACCCACACAGACAACGCCTTTACTNTCTGGCGTGTCGCAGAACAGGTGAAATCACAGTCGGTGAAGGTCAAGCCAGCACCCACACAGACAACGCCTTTACTTGGGAAACGCTATTGGTTGCTGCTGGCACATTAACCACTTTATTATTGGTGGATTCTTGTACCACAGATCAAATGAAAACATTTTCCATAGGTACCAAAGCGTAAGTAGTTATAAGAAATTCGTAGGTACTACTCACACCATAAATTTACTTTTTCGCAACGCCTTAAATGAAAAATTAACATGTACTTTAAGGGGTTAATCTACACTGAAGAGCCAAAAAAACTGGTACACCTGCCTAATATAGTGTAGCCCCCCCCCCTCCCCCACGAGCACGCTGAAGTGCCGCAAGACGACGTGGCATGGACTCGACTAATGTCTGAAGGTATGTAGGAGGCAATTCACACAACGAATCCTGCAGGCCAGTCCACAAATCCAATCTGCGCCAATTTGGAAAGGGTTGCACGCCTGTCACGTTTAATGATTCTCGTCAGTCGTCGTTTGTCCCGTTCTTTCGCGATCTTTTTTCCGGCCGCAGCGATGTCGAAGATGTGATGTTTTTACCGGATTTACCGATATTCACGGTACACTCGTGAAATGGTGGTACGCGAACGTCCAAATGTTATCGCTACCTCGGAGATGCTATGTCCCATCTCTCGTGCGCCGACTAATAACACCACGTTCAAACTCACTTAAATATTGATAACCTGCCATTGTAGCAGCAGTAACCGATCTAGCTGCCGACCGCATCGCGTTACTCTGATTGGTTCCATACCTCTGTTATTTGCATACGCAGGCCTATACCAGTTTCTTTGGCTCTTCAGTGTAAATGAAATGCATTTTAGTGAGAAGCCAGACCAGATGACGTGTACTAAATAACACAATTGCATAAATCATTTCTAATTATATTTCATTCTTCGCTGACTGCGGTTTAGTACGTCGCTACGCTGCAATGACTACGTCTGAGAAAGGCTCACACAATCATTCTCGCTTGTTCAGCGTTGGCTAATTCATCCTTTCCCTACCCGTATTGTATTTTATTTATTATTTCACTTCCAATGCTAACTTGCGTCAATAATTAGAAGAGGTGGTTAACGATACCGGCTTGGAAAAATATGAAAATATACACATATGCATACATTTCCTGTTTGCAAGAATAAAGAAAAAAGAAACATGTCTTAAAAGGACTATGAGGTGTCATTTGAAAGTATCTTATTAAATCCTGTGAGTTTGCTTTCATCACTACTGTAATCTTAAAACAATAAAAGTGTCTTATTTCACCAAATTAACTGAGGCTTCTGTCCAGAACAGACAATAAAGTTTTAAGCGCACGCACATTCGACATCCTGTCTGTGCCAAAGTTAAAGCCGTGTTCCAATTGACACTTTTTGATAATAAAATGGTCACGTAATCCGTTTTGTCTACAAAATATATCGCTTATTTGTGTGGGGCCGCGGTGGCTGAGAGGTTAGACTGCTTGCCTCACACCAAGGCGAACCCGGGTTACTCCCGGATTTTTGCAAGTGGGAATCGTGCCGGAAAATGCCGATGGTCCACGGGTTTTCTCAGAGATCTCCCGTTTACCCGCCCCTTGCATTCCGGCGCTGCTCCATTCTCACCTCATGTCACACTCATCGGCTCTCAAGATCTCATTGTTAAGAGCCACCCAAATCTTTCAACTCAACTTATTTTTTGTAATTTGCCGTTTGCGTTTTGTCAATTTCGAAGCTGACATATTTTCAAATACAAATTACCAAATCATCACTATATTATTTTTGCCTGTTTGAAACGCGTAGAGATTATTGGAATAAACAAATATGTATTGCATTCAGAATAATTAATTCACAAGGCAAGGCAATATTCATGAAACAGGCATTTTCTCGTGACAAAGTTTTTGTTCCGTGACAATTTCACATCATATTTGATAATTTGAAATTTTTGGGAATAATTTCTGTTTATTCTAAGACTCAGTGTATTTTTATTTTTGGAATCATGATAACATCAAAATAACAGTAGCATGGCGTGCTAGACTGTTGAATGTCGTAGTTTTCCGACTAAACCTTACAAAATGCTAAATGCAAATTACGAAAAACGAAATTCGAGAAGAATTAGGAACACGCCCTAACTCTCATCGCCATAAACGCAGTAGTTTATTGCAAGGTAATTAACTTGCGAGCACCCTTGCCACAACGCAGGAACTGACCGTGAAGGATTAACAAGTGATAGAGTGCTTGCGATATCTGTCGATAAAATTACTCGACCTCATTTAAAGGCCGTTCGCAATAAAGTGAACACTTTTTAAATCAACCTTAGAAAAAAAAGTGACTGCTCCTACCTGCACGTATTTTAACGGGCGCTTTGAGGGACATGCGCCCAGTAAAGTTGGTAACGACGGAGGGAAATTAGTTCCATGCCTTAACGTCGAATTATAAAGTGTAAGGTAACNTTGCAAGGTAATTAACTTGCGAGCACCCTTGCCACAACGCAGGAACTGACCGTGAAGGATTAACAAGTGATAGAGCGCTTGCGATATATATCTGTCGATAAAATTACTCGACCTCATTTAAAGGCCGTTCGCAATAAAGTGAACACTTTTTAAATCAACCTTAGAAAAAAAAGTGACTGCTCCTACCTGCACGTATTTTAACGGGCGCTTTGAGGGACATGCGCCCAGTAAAGTTGGTAACGACGGAGGGAAATTAGTTCCATGCCTTAACGTCGAATTATAAAGTGTAAGGTAACCATATATGATAACTTAAATTATTTATTTCGCTTTCCGTTTTTTTTAATACATCTAATTGTAAAAATGAGCAGATTTGTAAAATATCTACTTTTCTAATAATTTCACATAACCACTTGACCGACGTATGAATAAAGTGACGAGGCCCATGGCAGTGTTAATTTTACATAACGCGGAAGACTACACAACGTGCATGGAAGTAGATCTTCAACCGAGGGTTCCAAAAGTGCCCAGTTTGCCGTTAACGGCTTGTAACAACAGTTCGGGTTATATTCACGGATGTGTGCGACGTGTGGGAGGGGCAGATAAAACGTCAGGATGAAGCGAAGTAGAGAGTGTGAGATTGCAGTTGGCGGTATGGGCGGCAGCGGGACTCCAAGTGCAAGGAGCCTATAACACAACTACAAGTCCACAAGCCTACAACTTGTTGACTTGTTAATCCACACTAATCTACTATTGTAGAAGGATTGTATATTTCGGGCTTTTCCGCCGCCTTATGCAAACAAAACTCAACTAAAGCCCGTATGCCGCGATAAAATTTTCCTTACAAGATCGGGCGGAAGCTTCAACGATAACTGCTACCCGAGCCAGCATGCAAGCAGTTATAGAAAGTCCTTTGGAATAACCTATCCAACGATGCTTGTTGCCACGCAAGTAAAGACGAGTGCATTTTATTATTATTATACTTCCGCAACTGTGGTTTAGGAACCATCGCCACTGTTTACATCTGACTACATCTGACTACGCATCCTTCCGCCATCAGCTGGTCCGTCAAGTCGGGGCTGTATTTTTTATCAACACGCTGTCACNGGAATAACCTATCCAACGATGCTTGTTGCCGCGCAAGTAAAGACGAGTGCATTTTATTATTATTATACTTCCGCAACTGTGGTTCAGGAACCATCGTCACTCACGAGTCACGATGTGTTTATTCACAGAGTTTTGTTGTTACAACTGGACATTTTATGTTAATTAAACACGAATGTTTACCTTAATTTTTGCACAGTAGAATCAGTAGTTGTTTTGATATTTTCGTGGTTTTTTTTATATTCTTACTATTTAATAGTGTTTAATAGTTTTACGATCTTTCTCGAAATAAAACAAACTAAACGACTCTACCACCCTCTCTCTCTGATTGGCTCAAATTTATACATTGTAGGGAACCTTCCCTCGAACATCGCACAAGACCAATTACGAAAACGTCCGTGAAAACGGGCCAGCAGTCGGCCAAATCTTCCATAGAACCATCCATACAAACGACCACGCAGGCTTGCATGGAATCTTCCATAGTGGCATACGCGCTTAAGTACTATACAAAATTACACGTAAGGAACAACGCACCACATTCGCACGCACTCAGTTAAATGCTATTTTGCACCAGAACTATTTCTTACTGGGCATTACCAACACACCTGTTTACTGTCAGTTTTTATTCATTTAATTATAAATGAAATATTATAATATATGCATAAATAATAAGAAAAAATTCAATTTGTCTAAAAATTAAAATATTTTTATCTTAACAAAACCATGGAAAGGTTAGTGATGCGTGGATATTTGGAAAACAACCAAACACGTTATCCGTGGGTTGATTTTTCGAAGGTTTTATTCAAAAGGTGTCAAGATGCTGCGGATAGACAATAAAAGACTATTTAACAACTTTACAAGCGCACCTTCATAGTCGTGTCTTTGATCGAACATTGTCGGCAATTGTGGTGTGGTTAACAAAATTTGGCATTTCGTCCATTTTGATACCTAGCACAACACATTACGAAAACAACACATCAATAACAAAACAACTCATTATTTCCCAATACTGCCAACACACACAAGCATATTCCACCTAAGATCATATTCTGTAAATTTCGAGGTCACATACGGAAGATTACTGCGTGTGCTGCATCACCGTGTGTTGTGTGCGTGGGATAAATTAATTCTACTGCAGCCTTTGCTTATCGGAAAGAATTTGAATACTCGTGGAAACGTAGTGATTAGCTAAATATAAATAATATGAGCAACAACAACAACATACAATTTTTGTAGTGAAATAATGATAACGTATGCGAGTACGCCAGGTAACAAAATTTCGTGGTTTTACGTATTAACATGTTTTGGCATTGAGTGAACGTATTGCAAACCTTATAAAATAAAAGTTGACGCTACCAAACATAGAGAGGCGAAACAGCCGCTTATACCGCGAACTACAACCGCACACGTAAACAAAATGGCGTCACAGGCCAGCAAGATGTCGGCAATGTTGTTCGCCAATCAGCGCGTGACAATAACGTACTCGCCAGCAGGCAGCCGAGCATGTTATCTGTGATCTCACACAGCTAGTTGTTCGCCACTCTGGCCCTCCCGTGCCTGATATAGTCCATACTGTATAAGAAGGCCACTTTCTGACAGGTCTGCGAAAGTAGCGCCACTGTTTACATCTGACTACGCATCCTTCCGCCATCAGCTGGTCCGTCAAGTCGGGGCTGTATTTTTTATCAACACGCTGTCACCCAATTCCACTTGCCATGTATGCTAAACAAATTTTAAGATATTTTAAGACTGACATCTGTCTAAAAAAATAAGTAGGTTATAAAAGTAAAAATATAAAATGTTACTTCATCACGAAGTTCAGTTTTTAACACTAACAACCATTGTTTTGTGACCTTGTAAAGTAAAATGTATTAATAATTCTAAGAACTCTTTCTTATCTGCGTATTTTCTGCTTTTCTGATGTGCATCGGCAGTGTACTCAGAACAGCCAACGTAATGTTAACTTTTGTTCTTTCGTGCATCAGCCGATACAGGATTTTGTAAATGGCGCTTTGTTTGTTTCGTATACGTCAACTTGTCACTCACTGACTGTCAGAAAGTGGCCATCTTATACCGTATGGACCATACCCTAGGGTATAACGGGAGAGATAATAATCCAGAACAGTTATTTTTATAAGTTTGCACATCAGGTCTTTATAATTTTCCAGGCTTATATTTGCCACTGCAGGCAGTTTTGTCACTTCAGGCTGTTCAGTGATGCGTGTGCACACTTTCCAAGTCATATCACCGCAGTATCATGTACCAATCGTACACACGGCGGTTCCCAGAGCCTCGTGCAGCGAATGAGAGAATGGGCGCCCCAACATCAAAGGAATCACCACCCCAGTTCGTCTCTGTGAACTTATCTACTCTGTGATGTTATGGTTTGCACGTTGACAAACGTTTACACGCAGTGAGCATATCGCACCTTTAGAAAATATACCCTAGATCACAGACAAAGTGGGGAAAACTTTTAAATTGGCCTATTTAGCACATTTTCACACTTCAGAAAAGCTCCAAAAAGAAAAAAAAAATCCTTCTCTAAAATAAAGCAGTGCGAATTTTAATCTGGATTAATAAATATACCATTTTGTACGGAACTATATAAGTAAACAACATACGTCCATTTTTATAATGAATATGCAGTATGTAGGTGCACTCAAGTCCGTCAAATGACATTTAATTTAATTACAAAGAAAAATGANTTTATAATGAATATGCAGTATGTAGGTGCACTCAAGTCCGTCAAATGACATTTAATTTAATTACAAAGAAAAATGGAGCTGCGAAATATTTCTATAAAAAACATTCTTACGAACTGACAATCAACTCAAACGTGCAGTATTTTAAAAAAGGTGTTCTCTGCTCTGGTCTATGTCTCATTAATTAATAAATTATATAAACATATAATTTAAGCAAATTACTATCAAAAGTTTAATAAACTAGTACGTGATTTGATGGATGCACATTGTATTTATAACACAGCACAAATATGTAAATGAATGTCTCTCGTAGATATGACATTTGCTTCGAGTTCAAAAAACTGTGTTTGCAATGTTATATATAATGGTATAAGTGTAGGTACTAAACGAAATAAGTATAGTAATTTTTTAAGTAGCTTTATCTCAGTTGATGTGTTAAATTTGTACAGTGTTGCTTATAACAAAGCATATATCCAAGAATGTAATTTCTAATGCATCACACAAAAACTTAAAATTAATAAGAAAATATAAATAAACATAATTATATATATCTTTATGTTTAGTTTTTTTTACAAATAGAGATGCTAAGTACATACATAAATACAAAGGTTATAGTGGCAGTAACAAATTAACGTTTAGAAATGAAGTTCATATTTTGACAATGACTTCTTCTATGATAATTATAGTACATTTACAACGCGGCTTTCAGCCAATTGGCTTTCAGATAATTTCGCGATTTGTGTAACAGTTGAAATTAGTACTGCTACCTTTCGTTACATTACAACTATAAGTGTAATATAGTGCCGATTTCCCCGGTAGAGTTAAGTGAAAGTTATATAACAAAGGCTAATGTAGAGAACTCCTTAAATGAGTCGCATTTAAACCATACTAATGTAGACGCCATGTCAATGATACTAATAATCATTAAACACATAACCACAAAATTGAACTAGTATGCCAAAATACCATAAATCTATGTAATAATTTTATTGTGTTCAGCAGTAACTAACATAGCCCCTTTAAATTATTGTTATTAATTTTTCAAATGTTTGAATAATTTAATTAAATTCCTGTCATGTTTACTTCAAAAATTTGTAAATAAAATTTATTTATAAAATGTTGACGTCATTCTTCGTCATTTATACTTAGACCAAACCTGACA
This sequence comes from Clitarchus hookeri, assembly GCA_002778355.1. NCBI lineage: Eukaryota > Metazoa > Arthropoda > Insecta > Phasmatodea > Phasmatidae > Clitarchus > Clitarchus hookeri. The sequence continues at coordinate 67,998 of NQII01007410.1, forward strand.
CATGACCGAATACGAACCGCGGGCACTGGAGTGAATGTTGGAATAACTGCGCAGCGTGCAACCTTTCTCTACCTGGCAGCAAGGAAGAGAGGCACAGTCCAACAGATACGGACGACAACGAACACCACCGAGAACAATCTACTGTCCCTCAACCAAGTGGAGCAACCCAATAATTAAGTAGAGAGGTACTCTATTCATAATTATCCATTTTTTGTGTGTGAAGTGTAAACCATGAGTCATAGGCTTTTTTTGGGGGAATTGTAAAAGTGCTTCGGAATGTGTGCAAAAATGTAGATGAATTTGTACACACAGCTAGGACTAAAGTGGGCATAAATATATGATCGAATTACAGGAGTACTGCATTAAGTTTGGCAAATAAATGAAATTTCACACTGACCAAAAATTTGGGCTCGGAAACAGCAGAAATGGCTGTTACGCCTAGTACACGGTTCTTCCAGCTACCAACCACGTCCTTGCATTTGAATTGTACTATATTAAAATAAAGTTTCAGTGGGCTTTTGAGATTTTTTTTTTTTCGTAGGCTCGTGGAGGCCAGCACACATTACGAGTACTCCAGGCACTTTCGCCTATTTGCAATAATCAGTTCGCTTACATTAGTCAATTTATTACTGGAAACTCGTTCTTTTGTGCCAGGAGATACTCCCTCACCTTCCCTAGTAAATGCATCACCTGAGGAAGATTAATTAACAATACTTAACAACATGCATGTGAGGCCACCAGCCCACGTATATCTCTGTGTAGTCTACCTGGTAAGCGAAGACCCAGGATCTACTTCATTTGTGTATTCGTATGTGCGAGTATTAGTTATGTATCACCAGAAATATACTGCAGTGAATGAAACCCATTGTGTTTTCATTCCTTGTGCATTTAGGGGAACAGGACCTCAGTATACCATTATTAGGCTAAGTCTTTAAGCAGTGTAACCAATGTGATGTAAGTTGTTACAGTATTTTTAAGGTGTTCAGGTCAGCTTGTAACAGGCCTTCAAGGGCGGCACAAGTACATTTTATGGAGATAATCCGTTGACATGGACCATTCCTGCATGGTCTGGCACGGCCACTGTCATCACGTCATCGGCCCACAGTCGCTGCACCAATGCGGCCTGCGAAACACGTCGTGCGTCCCAATGTGTGATAAAATATCGTTCACTTGGGAACGGGTCATGACCCGATACCAAGGGATCCAACCGAGTGCCTGTGGTATCCCTCGAGAGATCTGTGTAATTAGGATGGGAATCGAGTGTTATAATGTGTAGTAAATAGCATTAGAATTTATAGCCCATGAGCGAATGTTATTAAAATTCGCCCTTAGGGGATTGCGAAGTAATCGCAGAATAAATGCACGCCATGTGCATATTATACGAAGTGTAGAGTAGCAAGGCAAAGGTATATATAATTTTCCGAGTGCAATTGTGTGTCTTATTAAGCCAATTAGTGACATGGGAAATAATTAGTCTTTCTTTCAATCTGATCGTTCCAGTCATAAAGTGCCCCAAAACTTAAAAGACCTAAATTTCCCATGTGCTATGCAAGGCACTACATAATCGTGTTTTGTATTTAAATTAGTGCTTAATTAAGAACTCTTAACTTTCTACAGGATTGAGAAAACTCACCCTGAACGTTTCAGTGTTTTATGTGTATCTGCTTCAAGTTCTATGTTATGAGGTCAGTTTATTAAATTACCTTGTGGAGTGGAGCGAGCTCTCGTAAGGATGCCGCTCGCCCCCGCCATCTCCGGCAGTCTAATTCCACGGGTCTTAGGTGCTGCACGTGCTTTGCGTCGCGGGGGAATTTCATGCTTTGTTCTAAACACTTAACTGCAATAGGGTAATGTAATTTACTGGAACTGTTATTTAGTTTACCAACAGTCTTCCCCGCGTTCGCAGCACCGCTCCGTCAGCTCAATTTACCGACCCCGGAGGTTTAATTAATATTGTAAGTTTCGTGCCATTCTTGGCCTTTTTGTACAGTAACGGCTGCTGGTAGGCCTTATTAGTCATGTCCACTTCTATTTGTATGATATACAAGTAACTGTGGACACTATTCAGTGTTTTATTTCGGGCCCTGTCCCTATCCAGGAAGTCATCGACGCCTCAAGGTGGCAGCGTTCATTTATAAGGTAAAAAGTAATATTAAGAAGTGCTGGCTAGCATGAATACCTCGGCTTTTTATTACATTTTACTGTAAATTTGTACCATGTGTTTCAGTGGATACAGTCATGTAGTCGTTCAGCCTACGATCCTGAGAACCGTGACTTCATGTTCACCAAGAGAGCACTTTAAATAGAAGTATTGTGTAATATTATGACTTTTCTTAACATAGTCACCGGACGATGTTCGCATTAATATTCCTGACCGCTCAGGTAACGTTACAGTCGTAAATAAAACGTTGGGGATAAGAATACCTAAAGATGATCGGCCATACTACTGTGGGATCCACCACTGCAATCACAGCTCTACCATAACGTCATCGACAGCCGGCGATGACTGGCGCTTGTCGGGTAACAAACATTTCCAAATCCTAATTATCCCTTGTTTTTACTTAACAACTCATTCACCACACAGCTCCCAGCCAACCATCAGGCCATGTGCCATAATATGGAACTCAACGTGGGGTGAATTTCTCTAAGCCATTCCTGCAACACCAGACTACCATCATATATCACGCTTCCACGTGGCATAAGCATATTACCATTTCCTATCTGCAAAATTCTGGTAAATTTTTAAGTTGTAAAATGCAGCTTTCAAATTTCGTGGCATTTTAATATCTTCCCCTTCACCACAAAAATTAAAAGATTGAACCAAGAAGAAGCCCAGACAATGTGGAAAATCGAGGACATTGCCAAACTAATGTCACATAAGTAGCACTGCACATGGTAAAAGCCAGTCAAAAGCCAGTTGCTCGCCATTGTCCTGTAAGGCGGAAGATACCTTAGCCGAGCAGCCATTTTGGACTGCGCGATGTCATCACCACCACTCCCTTCCACTCAAGGGGACACGCAACAGCAGGGATGGCTGAGTGTAGAAGCACTCACCACCGACTCCAGTTCCAGTCCTCTACCAGAGTAAATACCAATCGATGCTCCAAGCCATGTGGGCAGGCGAAAAAAACATCCTGGCACTGCTGGTTGGTCACCCCCTTCATCAGGCGCAAGGAGCATGCTGCCACTAAGGGGTAGGCAAAGAACTTCATCCCCATTCCCAGTCTGATAGCCACAGTACGTCACATCGGCATCCTGATACCTCAATTTCCCCAACCTCAGAAATCCCACAGGTGGTAGTGGCGAAAATTGAGAATGCCATGTAATGCTGCCAGTGCGACTGCAAGCCCAACCCAACGATCAACTGCACTACGAACAACCACAAGTTCAAAGACATTTTTGAAAATCTCAGCGATAAGCTCTTCAGTTTGATCTTTAACAAAACTCTTTTGGCCGATCACAAGTTATATACTACCACCATAATCGAAGCAGCAGTGAGCATATTTAGTATGCGAGGGACGAGTCAACCCTCTCCACACAGTATGTTGGGTGCACTATTATGTACCACACAGTGTGCCTTACCGCATCCGAACACAAAACCACTAAAATGGGAACATTTCATCGCAGACAGTGTGTAGTACCACAGAACTCAGTGTGCCAATCTACAGAGTACCGAGACTTAATAATGAGACCTGGCGGACAGCCAACACAATGTCACAAACAAACAAGTTAGGGAGGCGAAGAAAGAGACGCAGTACACGTCTGTGCATGCCATGTACATGGCCAGTGTTTGTACTCAGAGGTAAACATTACCATGCAAACTGGACACATCACCAGAACGCAGTGTACCATGGCAGTAAGTGCACCACCNACTCAGAGGTAAACATTACCATGCAAACTGGACACATCACCAGAACGCAGTGTACCATGGCAGTAAGTGCACCACCACCACCAAATCGCCCACCTGGCAAGCACATGGCGAATGTAAATAACAACACAGCACTTTCCACCTCCATGCCTCAACCACCAATGATGCCAACTGCACCTCTTCTACCACCAGCCACCTTGTACTTAATACCAACTATCGCATACTTCCCTACGCCAATTTTTCCACCACCATTCATACCAGTACCACCAACCTACCTACCACAAATTTCCCAACCGAAACTTGTCGTACTTTTATAGCATGTGTAACAGACAACAGTGCAGCTGACTATTTCAGCATGACAATTGGACAGCAGAAGACAACCAGAACTCACAGTACCATCTATGCAACCTGCGAGCAGTGCTGCCATCCCAGCGAAATTTCAGTAACTTTTTAACTTTGCTGGGAGGCGAAATGAAGACCCACAAGCCTTTATCAAGAACTGCACCACAAGCCTCTGGTGAAAAAGTGTTTGTGAAGAGTAATGGAAAAGCTGTGTTAGCATGCAGCTTTCAGGAAAGGCATGCAACTTGTGACAATCCATCACTCACTATGGAATGCAGATGAGGAAATTCATGGATGCATTTCAGTGCAGCTACAGAGGTGCATTTACTTCGCTTCAAATGCAGAGCCGACTCATGCTAGAATCACAACAACCCAACGTACCACTTACCATTTTCGTCACGTACAAGTTACACCTGGTTTAGCATCTGCATCCTCAGCTCCCAGAATGCGAAGTTTTATATGTAGTGGCAGAAACTCTGAGACCGGCGTACCGCGGCATGTTGTTACCCCTGTTGAATAGCGAGTTGGTTGATCTTATGTGTGTTGCGATTATCCTCGAATGCAACCACTGTAACCTGTGCTGCGACTGCACGGTCGAGTCACGAGTAATTGGTAGACAATGTCATTGAACACAGTAAACATCGAAACAAATCAGAACACAAAACTTTCGGCCAACCTAGGGACAAAAGTATAACAGCAGTTTCAAGCATCAATAAAAACCGGCCCTAGACACAACAATGACAGTGAAAACATAAAAGTGAAAAAAGCAAGAGTGGATAGGGACAAACCACTGCCAACTCATTGTTGGTATTGTGAATGCAATGAATATCATTGCCACAGTGCACGCCCCAACAACCCTCATCTCCATAATAACCAGCAATCAGAAAGTAGTATTAGTGCTTTGGGAAATGGTTGACAGGGCTAAAGGACCATGGCATCTCTGATACCCCAGACCCCTGCAGTATTACTAACTTGATGCCACAACAAACCCTAGTGAACCATGTCTGTATCAGCTACATATAGTTTAAATGCATTTTTGGTTTTATCGATGGTCAGCTTTGTCAAGCACTAATTGATTGAGTCACTTCACATAATTTTCTGCAACCTAGCTGTGTAGATCCAGCCAATATCACACTGTCCGCTCCTGTCATTCCCTTAGCAACTAACCTCCACATCGGCAGTGCATCTGGAAAAGCTACCATTGCCATTCGCAACAGAGACTTGGAGACAAGCACAATCGCCAAAGTCACACTGGACAACCAGGAAAATGCAATTTAAGGAGTGCCTTGGCAGACTAAATAAAACCCCATAGTGGAAATTGCGACCCACAATATTCACCTCAGTCTCAAGGGGCGGCACACGGTGTATAACCTTGACCTGCACCCAGATGACACAATTCCTGCAGTCTCGTTGATGAAGTTCTACCATGATATTCCACCACAATACTGTGATGTGAACCACGCGTTCACGTGTGCTCTCGTGACCACTTGCACCCATGCAGTCACTTACACCACCTATCTGAAACTGAGACAAAGTGAACACTCGGCCGCAAGTACGTCATTATGGGTAGGCGAGAACGGAAAGCACCCACCTCATCATCATGTACTACGTGACTCAAGTGACTACCATGCTTTATTTACCTCAAGATGTAACTCTTTGGGGGAAAATAACAAGCAGTCCAACACGGTGTCCCCCGAATGCCACAGTCATCATACGCCCCTGCTTTTGTAGGTAATGTCGGAGCAGCTCGTGATGCAAAAACCTACGTCCTATCCAACTATGTGATGTTGACCGACCTTCTGCCTGGAATATCAGGGATACATAAAGCCAAGTCTTTTTTAACAGCGAGGAATAAAATCCCGATACAAGTAAAAGCATAACAAACACAGTAGCCCACCAATTTAATGTGTTTTCTTTATTAAAAACTAAATCGAGTGTGGTTACGCACAACAGGTTTCAGGGATGGACTCTTCCAGCCCACCCAAGCTACAAACCTTGGACTCGTCCTTCAGCGATGTCTACCGGAAACTGTATGGCACTTTCGAAGACCGTTATTTCATTGATTTTTATTATTTTATTTATTTTCATTGTGTATAAGTGTAATTTTGTATGTTCTTTTTAGCAGACTACCTATCATGGCTCTAAAGCTTTTATTTCATTTTTCAATTGAGATGACATCCCCCATGATGTCATAGTCACAGATGTAATTTACATTTAATTAAGCACAGGGATGTCACCATTATNTGAGATGACATCCCCCATGATGTCATAGTCACAGATGTAATTTACATTTAATTAAGCACAGGGATGTCACCATTATGTAATACACCATGTGATTGTCATATGTAGCATTTTATTTAGTCTTAGGAAAGTTCATGTTATTTTTCACCCAAATTTTGATGCTGTCTTCGGCCACCATCAGCGGAAGCCGACACCATGATTTTAGTGTGACTTCAGCACTTGGGCCGGCTGTGAGCCAGGGAGTTTTGCTCCACGCGTACCCCCTCGGTGTATTCATTGTTGGCTATATTCACTTTCATTTCAATAGTATTTAAGTAACTGGAACCTTCTTGTTATTTAGTGCCGAGGGGATGACCGTCTGCTTTCTGTAACTGCAAACATGACCTAACACATACCCTGTAACCTTCACGTAATTTTCCATGCCTTAGACCATGTTTGTACAGCAATGGTTTCAGGCGGAACATAGTGCCGGGTCCGCATCAATTTGACATATTAGCGTAAGTGCATATGTACAACAATAGCAAGTTAACGTCTTGAACAACCTCGAGCATTTTATTTGTTTACCCATGTGGGAACTTAGGGCACTGCACCCTATTGCAGCAATCAGTTCATCATCTCCAATTACCACAGACTGACAGAGGACTCCATGGACCCATGGGCTGTGGACCGCACGACCCTCACTATCTCATGCTCATTGAGGGATAGTGCCAGGCAATTTCATCAGTATTCCCCTTAACCTGGTGAGCCATGTAAGGTGGAGACCCATATCAGGATCCCTGGAACCACCTAAACATCAACTGTCAGGTTTTTCAATGATCTCCTCACTAGTGCTGCGACATATTTGATGCCTATGATGCACTCCGACGGACCACAGTAGACTATAATGCAATTCCCTTGGTGCATGGAGGACACCCAATCACACAGTTATTTGCAGCATCATACACGGATCATATACCAGCAAATTCAGGAAATTCCAAGTGAGAGTAATAAAGCGGATGAATAATGAATTCAAATTAGCGATAACCTTAGCACCGAAGATAGAAGGCACGTGGTATTTTTGTGTGGACATCAGGCCAGTAAACCAAGTGACACTTAGCAAGTTACCATAATAAATATAATGGCAGGGATGCTCTTAGTTCTCTCATACATGCAAACATCATGTCATCCCCTTACCTTAAGATCGGGTATTTGCAAGTGCCAGTGAACCTGTAAGACCATGAAAAAACTGCATAGATGGCCTCTGACAGCAGGCTTTTTCAATTCTAAGCATGTGTTGGACTGGAATGCCTCATCGGAGTTTTCACACTTGCCTACCTCGACAACGTAGTGGTATGATCACAGAGCTGGGAGGAACATTTTGGTCTCTTGTCACTAGTGCTGGGGCGATGGAAATTAACAGCCTTATGTGCACCGTACCAAATTGTCATCTGTCCAAGGTCAGCAACGATTTCCTAGGTCACGTGTCGTCACAGAGGGCAGCAAACCCAATAGTGAGCACCTGCAGCTGATTAATGAGTGCACACTACCACACATATGCAAGCAGCAGAGGAAATTATTCGGACTAATCAACTGGCTTCTGGAATACAATCGGAATTTTGCTATCATCATCACACCACTCACAGCCCTACTGTCACAAAAAAAGAGGTTCCAGTGGTACCAGGAAGCCAGTGATGCATTTCATAACATCAAGGACAGTTTTCGCATGTGCCCAACACTAGCATCGTATGACCCCACACTTCAGTTGTTTTTGCAAACAGATGCCAGTCAAGAGGGATTAAGTGCAGTGTTATATAAGTGAAAAATGAGAGCGTAAAATATGTTATCGATATGCATGTGTAAAGTTTGGGCCAACCAAGCGGTGGTATGATGTAAGTGGACAGGGGTGTTTAGCACTGATATGGTCAGTTAAAATTGATGTACGCTCGGTACTTCCCTTGTCGATGGGAGACGGTTGGGCGCACGGTGTCCCTCGAGCTGTGAAAGTGCTGGGCGCCAGCTCGGTGTTGAGCAATGAGATCGGGTCGTGGGTAATCACCCTAGGGGGCTCGAGGTAACACACCATCAGATAATAGGAAAATGCGAGCTGTATGGCCGCTGTGCATGCCCGGATTAATGAACGCACTATTGGTTATATGAAAGATGATTATTTTATTGAACACTTAACCGAACAGACATGTGGTGACCGCGTGGTCGTACAATATAACACACTAATGGATTACGATTAATTAAGGCACGTGATGCTGCTCTCCCCTCGGTGCGATGTAACATAAAATACAAGTTATTTCGTGGATGATGTGATGATACAATTACTGAGTGAGGTTGCAGCCTCAGGGGCTGGCACCGAGGTTCTTGTGAAGCTAGAGACTTACCATGTCCACCCGTGTTGAAGTAATGAAGCACACTAGGCTGAGAACTGTGCCGGCTCCCGCTACCTGAGCACGGCGACGCCAAGCGGTGGAAAGATGAAATATAAATGCGGCTTAAAAATGCTAATGAGATGTAAGAAAATGATATACCTTAGATTAACATAATCAAACACAATTACCCTATACAACTTACATAATAAAACACAATTACCCTTGCACAAATACACAATAAATCAGGGTTATATTAATATTAAATATTTGCATCGCAGCAGCTACTGTGTTGCCAACTTAGTAATGTCACATGTCCCTGGCTGGCTGGGTATGTGATGACTGTCTTTAAACACGATAAATATGATATAAATAAATACTGAATAGATACACTGAACCCATAGATAATAATGATTAAATTATTAAGCTCTGAATAATTAATGACACTGATGCAATTTACACATAGAACAAATACACTTGATACTTATGACACTGAATAAATACATATAACCCTGAATAAACTATACTGATGCACTCCGATCAGTTATGTCGCACTGATGTAATTATTTTGGTGAACTCTGATTAATTACATAGCACTGAATAAACGATATTGACGAATGCTGATTGATTACATAACACTGAATACACTATCACTCTTGCCCACATGCCTGCTGGTGTTGTGCATCTGGAGTGGAGGACACTACTGCGGCAGTCACAGTGAGCACAAAGGTACCAGTGAACGCCTGGTTCACGTCAAAATGTACAGTGCCTATCTCGAATACCAGAGATTCATCCTGTGCACAGATAACAGTGTTTGGTCTGGTTTCATAACATGCGAGAAGCCCGCAGTAAGCTGAATCATTGGGTACTTCACCTGCAAGCGCACAACTTCATAGTGGAGCATGTCCCAGGCAGCAAGAACCAGCTACCAGGCACACTGTCATGCGCCTCTTGTGCTGTCATCATCGTCCAAGACAAGGCAGAGTGGAAAGTAATTGTGCAACTCAGTACCGCAGATGCAGTCAGAGAGGTGAACCTACACCAAATCGGTGTTCCCAATATTAGCATAGGCGTACCCAGTGTCAAGTATGCATACAAGTGGCATACCAGAAGTACTGGAAATTACTTTTTACCAAACTGAGACTATCCAAAGCCCCTACTGATAGACAATGGGTCGCAATTTACAGGAAATAAGTGGTGGGAACTGTGTACTCACTGAAATGTGGAACCGGAAAACAGCAGTTTATCATCCACATGCTTACAGCACAGAGTGATGTAACCAGGAGTTGAAGATGCAGATACATATCAGTATGGGGGAGCAGTATACAAGCAGGATGGAACACCTGCTCTCTTCACACTCTGCTGGCATTACGTTGCAGCCACCGGCAAGTTACCCACTTATGTCCTGCTGGGGCACAACCTCGTGCTGCAAGGCGAGTGGGACTGTCTGTGCATAGTTGGCAGCAGTGACCCAGAAGGCAGCTACATAGGGTGCGAGCAGAGAGAGAGATAGAGAAGGAGCAGGCATCCTACATTTAGCAGTTGTTACCCATCACCAAGCGACAGCCACCTTGTCTATGCCTGGGCCAATAGTTGTATTTACACCTCCACCTGCAGCCAGCAGCATGCAAAGACTTTTCTGCGGGCTTAGCAGCAAAATGGGGTGAGCCTCATCACATCATGCAAGCACTAAGGACCACAGCATGTCTCGTGCAACTCAGTCAATGAAGATGTGTGCGCGTCCACAGGGACAACCTGTGCTTAGCACCGATGAACGGTGTTGCACCTGATGCCTCCTGCAATGCAAAGACACCCCCAAATGGCGAATAGACCCACAACAGTAGAAAATCTGCGAGGGATAACTCAGCTGTGGAGATGTCTACAATTACCGCCTCTTCACCTCAATGATGCCTGATCTTTCTAAACCTTCCAGGGAGCATTGCGAAGAGGAGGAAGTCACAGACAGAGTATCATCACAAGCAGCCCCTGTAAGCAAACCTTTACCTACACCAGTAGAGCAGCAGCACCCAGAGAAGTAACCACNTACCCAGAGAAGTAACCACAGCCTACCCTCATCGCCACAACTGGTTTCGTTGCACCCACCTCGGCTGAGAACCCTTCCTACTCCACCTCGACAACCTAAAGCGATGACCAGGGGGCACCTGATGTTTTGTCAACGACATCGGGGTGCTTACTGGAGGCATCTGCTGCCGACGAGGGGGTGGCACACTGGGGTAGTACAATCACAGCATAGATGAAAACACTACCAGAGGAGCCACCAACAGGTGATCACCCCCATCCTTCCCAGCCAGTCCAGGTCGTTATTGGTGGTGGTAAGAAAAATGGAAAGACAGCTGAACCAGCTACAGCGAAGGGAGCATTGCATGCAGATCACCAAATCCATGCCATACCAAGTGGTAGCATCATCTACACAGACAGATGTGCACCATGTGCAGAGACATGCAGGCATCTCGCAACGCCATGTGCCACTCGATAGCATCCAACCCCCCCACCAGACAGTACAATGCCAGCCCAAGAGGGTGCTACAATATGCAACTGCTACAATATGCTACAATCTGCTCACCTTAGACCGTCTGTCTCGTCGTCCATCCCCCAACTGCCCCCTACATTTCAGCACTCTCAGTGCAGTTCAGCATGCAGCACGAACGAGTGCAGTGTGAGTGCAGTGTGAGTGCAGTGTCCATGCACCTACTTCCTCCCCTGGAAAGCTAGCCTGGCTGATGTGGGATGGAAAATTTTTCTATACCATCAGGCGGTATAAAAATGTTTTATGAGTATTTTTCGGGCTGCTGCAATTAAATGATGAAAACAATAAAGTAATAAACACAGGGATTTGCATTTCGTACGAGAGATGGTACTAGCAAATTGTTCAGTAATTTAAAAGGTTTTATTAGAGATTATTGCGTAAAAAGAATTTAATTTCGGAATGTAATTTTTATTTTTGTTGGAATTTCCTCTGATAATTTGCAGTTATTTTTCCCAACTCATGTTTCATATTAAGTGCAGTGTAATTTGTGTCTTTAGTATAGTTTGATACATGGTCGACTGCTTCCCACTCAGTCTCATGCTGACTGCAGTTTAGTCTGACTGAGAAGGTCGCTGAGGTCAGCATGTAATAGGAGTGCACTGGGCACTTTCACCTATTTGAAAAATTCAGTTAACTTAATAGTCATATTTTTACTGAAACTTGTTCTATTGTGCCCAGGGATGTTGCTTCACCGTCCCCATAACTTGCATTACCTGTGGAAGCTTAATTATAGATATTTAACATCACACACATGTGGCACCAGCACATGTTTTTTCCCAAGTAGCCAACCTGGCAGGCTAGGCTCAGGATCCACATTATTTGTGTGTTTACACATGCGAGTGTAAGTTATTTACCATCATAAATATACAACAGTGAATTAAACCCATTGTGAATTCTTTGCAGTTGCACCTTGTGCGTTTATAGCAACAGGACCACAGTAAACCATTATCCNAATTAAACCCATTGTGAATTCTTTGCAGTTGCACCTTGTGCGTTTATAGCAACAGGACCACAGTAAACCATTATCCAACTACATTTCTAAGCAGTGTAGCCAGTGTAATGTGAGTTGTTATGGTACNAACAGGACCACAGTAAACCATTATCCAACTACATTTCTAAGCAGTGTAGCCAGTGTAATGTGAGTTGTTATGGTACTTTTTACATAATGCAACTCAGCCTGAAATAAGCCTGCAAGGATGCGACGTGAGCCCAAAACTCACGGGTCTCTGTGATCGTTCACTGTGCTACAATACAACAACATCCGAGCACCGTGCCGNGAGGAAGTCACAGACAGAGCATCATCACAAGCAGCCCCTGTAAGCAAACCTTTACCTACACCAGTAGAGCAGCAGCACCCAGAGAAGTAACCACAGCCTACCCTCGTCGCGACAACTGGTTTCGTTGCACCCACCTAGGCTGAGAACCCATTCCTGCTCCACCTCAACAACCTAAAGTGATGACCCGGAGGCACCTGATGTTTTGTCAACGACATCTGGGTGCTTGCTGGAGGCATCTGCTGCTGATGAGGGGGTGGCATACTGGGGAAGTACCAGCCAGCAGAGATGAATACACTACCAGAGGAGCCACCAACAGGTGGCCACCTCTGGCCTTCCCAGCCAGTCCAGGTATTTATTGGTGGTGGTAAGAAAAATGGAAAGACAGCTGAACCAGCTACAGCTGCATGCAGCTCACCAAATCCATGGCATACCAAGTGGCAGCATCATCTACACAGACAGATGTGCACCATGTGCAGAGACATGCAGGAATCTCGCAACGCCATGGGCCACTCGCTAGCATGCGACCGCCCCACCAGACAGTACAATGCCAGCCCAAGAGGGTTCTACAATAAGCAACTGAGGAGATCCAGTGCTCCCAACTCCTCATATTGCACATGAGATACACTTTCTACAGATGGTCTCATCGAGAGTGGGGCATTTGTGCAGGGTGGTATCCTGCCTACCTTAGACCGTCTGTCTCGCCGTGCATCCCCCAACTGCACCCTACATTTCAGCACTCTCAGTGCAGTTCAGCATGCAGGACGAACGAGTGCAGTGTTAGTGCAGTGTCCGTGCACCTACTCCCTCCCCTTGAAAGCTAGCCTGGCTGATGTGGGATAGAAATTTTTCTATACCATCAGGCGGTATAAAAATGTTTATGAGCATTTTCCGGGCTGCTGCAATTAAATGATGAAAACAATAAAATAATAAACACAGGGATTTGCATTTCGCATAAGAGATGGTAGTAGCAAATTGTTCCGTAATTTAAAAGATTTTATTAGAGATAAGTGCGTAAAAATCATTTAATTTCGGCATGATAATTTTATTTTTGTTGGAATTTCCTCTAATAATTTCCAGTTTTCTTTCCCAACTCATGTTTCATATTAAGAGCAGTGTAATTTGTGTGTTTAGTATAGTTTGGCACATGGTCGACTGTTCCCACTCAGTTTCATGCTACCTGCAGTTTAGTCAGACTAAGAAGGTCGCTGAGGTCAGCATGTAATAGAAGTGCACTGGGCACTTTCACCTATTTGAAAAATTCAGTTAGCTTAATAGTCATATTTTTACTGAAACTTGTTATATTGCGGCCAGGGATGCTGCTTTATTGTCCCCATAACTTGCATTTTCTGTGGAAGCTTAATTATAGATATTTAACATCACGCACATGTGGCACCAGAATGTGTTTTTTTCCAAGTAGCCTACCTGGCAGGCTAAGCTCAGGATCCGCATTATTTGTGTGTTTACACATGCGAGTGTAAGTTATTTACGACCATAAATATACAGCAGTTAATTAAACCCATTGTGAATTCTTTGCAGTTGCACCTTGTGCGTTTATAGCAACAGGACCACAGTAAACCATTATCCAACTACATTTCTAAGCAGTGTAGCCAGTGTAATGTGAGTTGTTATGGTATTTTTTACATAATGCAACTCAGCCTAAAATAGGCCTGCAAGGGTGTGACGTGAGCCCAAAACTCACGGGTCTCTGTGATCGTTCACTGTGCTACAATACAACAACATCCGAGCACCGTGCCGACGACAAGAACATCTAGCATGGCCATCAGTTACACTATCTCGACTGTGTTTGGGAAAGCATCCATTTCGCCCAACACTGCGCAAGTCAGTTGAGGTCCCACTTTGATCCAACCATGTGTACGACACCCAGGACTTCTTGCAGTTCGGATCCCAACCGACCACCACGTGAGCTCACACTCAGCGCTGCGCCATCAGAGCGTAGCATGCGTGAAGGTGACATTAGGCTTCATAGCACCCCTGATCAGGATGCATATGAACAACCGACACCATTGTGCAACACCAAGTTTTTGCTAGTGTTAGTGGTCCCCAAAAGCAGAGCATAATCGTTTCCAGTTTACCCGGATTGTAAATCACATGTTAACTGTGCCTTGAGACATTATTTGAAATTATGTTAAAGTGAAGTGCCAACGACTTGCTACTTGGAGCATGGGCTTCACGTGTGCCAACCTAATTTTAGTCTCCACAGTCATCACCTGTCTGGGGGATCTCAGTAAATGTGTTGTTATTAGAAATAGTTGGAGTGAAAGGGTAAATGTTTATTTTTGCCTGCAGTCAACAGGTTTATGGACACACATAGAGATGTTTCCAGCACTACATGCCCGTAAACTTAAAACACGAAATTGTGTTGTTATCAATAATTATAAAACACGTATGTTTTCGCAAGAGACAATGTTCAGTCTACAATTAGTAAAGGGAATTTTCCCACTTATAAAATGCAATCGATTAAGGGCCTAACCTAATTTTGCATTTATTTTACACTCATCGTGTTTCCGACTACCAGTGCCTATACTGACAGGGGCCGGAAAGACATTGGAAGCCTTTCTGTCTCAAGTGGGCATTCATCGGAGCAGGCTGCGCGGTTGGCGATTTCCACTTCATTAAATTCTTTGTTTACCACCAAGAACAATAGTTTTCACTTCTTTTTCAACCACAGCATATTTTAACTTGACTTTGTTGCCTAGAAGGTGCGCCTCTCCACCTCCTGCAGACGTACAGCCTTAGGAGTCTAAGTTCCCCTTTTAATCCGGAGAGCTCATGCTCTTTTTCCCGTGTCAGTACCCGATGGGCTTAGTGCATAGGGTCCACTTAACGACGTGAGCATCGTCAATGGGTTTGTAGTGTCGGAACGAAAAATAAATTACTTCAATTCTTAAGTCAGCATTTTGATTTACATGCCTTGCCTTTTAAAGGTATTTCGGGAGCTGGACCCTTTAACCAGCCAAACTAAATGTTTTTAAGTGTTTCCAGTGTAATGTGTACTTTTATCTGTGTTAAATTGGCATGTGGGGTGGCTTTAAAACTCCACATTTAGCTCTCTTGATACCAACATAATTCTCCACCTCAAAACCGGCACCCATGACAGTACTCAACGGACTGTGACTGCCCACGGCTAGCATTCTATTGAACCGCAAGTAATACCCTTTAAATTGAGATGTAGAGGATTGGGACAACAGTCGCGCCACCTGGGTAACTCGGTCACGACCCACAACAGCCGAGCAGCTGGTAAGAAATCTACAAGACGTCTCTGGTGATTGTTTCCCACCAGAACTTTGCCAAAGAACGGTGCAGCAGTAATGTTCCTATCATTCTCCCACCTCGACCTCATGCCAGGTGGCACGAATACAACATTTGGAGATCAGTCGTAAATACCATATTGAGGATAAGCATACATCTGAGTGATCAGCTCTATGACTCTGGGGTCCACCACCTCAGTCTCAGCTCTATCATCATGTCATCGCCCTCCAATGTTAAATGACTCCTGTCGGGTAACCTACCCCTTTTTAACTCCCTAAATTTCACCTTGCTTTTTACTTGACCATTCATTTACCATGCAGCTCCTGGACAACCATCGGGCCATGCACCATCGACCTGCTAGAAAAAACTCTCGATTTGCATTAATGTGAGATACATAATTACTGCTCAATATTTGTGAAGTTCCTAAATGAAAAACACATGTTTTGTAAAAAATTCATTTTTTTTAAGTTTATAGATTCTAAATAAATAGTAGGTAATAGTATATTACGAAATCATTTTGCCATGTTATATCATTACCATTACACAATTTTAAAACATTTTATTTCATCTTTGTTGTGAAGTAATTGGAAAATAATTGCCCTAGAAAAACAACAGCTTCTGAATATGTAATGTCGACTGACACACAGTATTAATGATTAATTGATGTACTGATTGTTGAATACTTTCTGGAAGGTGTAGTCAAACTAGTGCTGTCTGCTTCTTACCACTACTTGCGCATTGTTGCTCCTTCTCCCTGTCCATACATGTAGCCTGTATTGTAACGCGACATGGGCTATGCTGAGTGCTCGGGTCACCCATGCTGTCCTACCGGATCTTGATTGTTGGAAAGGAATTAAGGCGAAGTTTTTGAAGATGAATTACCCTACTAGCTGCTAGCCACCACTAGCAGGCAGTGACAAGAGAGCAGATAAGCTTCTTTTAGAGAACTGTGTGGTCAATATCACGATCATAATCGCGGTCCACTATGCCTGGTGACAGGTGTAGAACTATTGCTGCTGGAGGTGTTTTGTCTTCTCCATGACATAAAATGCAGTGAATAGGAATAAATGAATTAGGCCTTATAGAATTACCTGCATACCTGACATATTATGTAATTAGTTGATTTACTTACATCCTCTCCCACGACATGCCCGTATGCAGTACTCAGTATAATATTCACACACTGAAAAACATGTGCATATTTTTCTTACACAAAACACTACATCGCGCAATGCAAGCTACTACAAAAGTTACATAGACCCGAGCCTCAGACCATCCGGAATGCTATATGGATAACAATCGCGGGCACATGGCCACACAATAAATACAATTACGTTGGAATTATGCCTCCCCAGCAAATGCTAACCGTGAGGAGGTGAGGTGAGGTGTAAGGCATTCCCAACCTCTTGTGTGCCGATTATAAGACTGATAGATTTTAGCATGTCGCCAGGTGAGTTCATGCAGCTATTTGCCTAAACTGACTAAAAGCTTACAATAACACACAGAGCATGAGCCTTTGCTAATAAAAACACTTGAATAACAAAAATGATCATCATAGCCTTACAAATAACACTAATTAAACAAAATGATATTAATGTGATGTAAGTTATGAACACAATACAAATCCTGCAAAAACCATTTAATTTGCACAGAGTGACAAATGACATCCAGCCTCGAGCTGTCCTAGTGTTGCCCATGGGTTGGATCAAAGTGAGACCTTCAACAGACTCGCACAGTGTTATACTGTTTACCATATAAGAAGGCCACATTCTTGACAGTTGACAATCGCCGTGCCTTTTCGTTTATGTATCCATTCGCCATTAACAGGCTTGTCAAGAATAGGCTTTGATGCGGCGAGTCAGCGTGTCCAGGAGGTGCTGCTACGTGCGGCAATTGGTGAACTGCTTGGGTGGCGCTGCATTCGTAAACGGAGCTTGGTGGACGTGTGTAGGGTCGTTCGTAAACGCGGTACACGAAATATATGTTACTTTAAAAATTATACAGAGCTCGCGGGAAAATAAAACCATTTGTATATGCGCCTAAATACGTTATTTTAAACAATACTATAATATGTGTCTGGGTGTAGTTCGGGATATGGATAACAGATGGCATGGAATGGCATATTGCAACAGATGGTGCGCTTTTAACTCACAAGATGGCAGCACCTGGTTTGAGAGTCTGGAAACTTTGGATTTTTTCATCACATTTGGATACGTATCGTTTTATTGTGCATCTCATTTTGAACACCTATACATTACTATTTTATCACGAAGTTTCGTTTCTAAAACTAAAAACTGCTGTTTTATGACCACGTAAAATAAAATGTATTAATTAATCTACGAACTCTTTCTTATCCGCGTATCTTCTGCTTGT